>JTDE01002456.1:38264-90480 GCA_014338405.1 Paragonimus skrjabini miyazakii
TCCACATCTAACGCCATCACTGTTGTCCGTCCGTCGGTGAGTGTCAGACGGAACAACCGGGGACCAGATTGTGACGCAGTGGGCGTTGAGGCGAGCATACTATCCTCGTCGGTCAGCGGGATGGCAATATTACGGATTCGAACAATCTGGACGACACGACCACCTGTCTCCAGCTATAAAGAATACATAAAACTTCCATGTCAAGAAAATTAACAGATACGCGGACATAAATGAGAGCTCAGACAAGTTAGTGAATAAAAAGACTCTCGAACATAAAAAATGAATCGGTTATTGGTAGATGAAGAAAAAGATTGACGTAAACGAAGAGTGACGCGAATTAATCAGCAAACGTATAGAAATCCACAGATAATCCCATGATACTGGTTAACGCAAACAGTCTCGAGAGAGGGCGATCCGCAACCAGCTGAAAAATGTGAAGCTGTTCGTCAGACAAGCGACATCAATAGATTGTAACTACAGCAATGCGACATAACGAGCAATTGAACATCATTCAATGACTGCAACCAAGCAAGTAAGTCAAAGAAAATGTGCAAACAGAACGGTTAACTAGTAAAAGGTACACGAGCTATTCGACGTGACAATGTTTTTCAAAATTTAACACCATCCCCAATTGATCGCAGCCTTCGCATTCGCATAACCCTTTCGGTTAGCCCACTTCGAAAGAAAGCACTAGACTCGAGTTTCGCTCTTGTTAGAGCTCATCAGTGGTGCATATTATTGTGCGGATCGGAGTTTGTGAGACTAGCGTGTTTACTACAACAACAGCAGTCTCACAATAAGCATGACCGAATAATCAAATCCAAACGATCAGCCACAACATTGTACGAACAGTGTTCAGCAAACACGATCATTTCGAAAGGTAAATGAACAGAAACACTCTGCCCTATCCAATCGATAACCTCGTGATCAACAGTTCTCAGTAAGGTTGAAGTTACTATCTTCGTTGAACCAAGTGAGCATGGTTTTGATGAGCATCTAGCCCTCGTCTAAGTTCCTCAAAAAGACCACGAAATAAAATGTACAGTTGGAGAACAAGAGTATTTAGTTGTCTTATCATCTGGCAGTATGTAATCAAAAACGATGACAGCAACGAGGAGGTGTAGCCTAGACAAAGATAAAAGAAAACATTTATCACTCGGAAGCGTCGGTGCTCGAGAATACAATGATCATGCACGTTAGACGTTTGTTTAAAATGTACTCCAGAAAGTTTTTAGATCTGTCAACACATTCGGCTTGCGAATAAGTTTATTAACCATATTCAATTTTTCAGCAGGCTACAGTGAACTGTTAAGACGATAAGGTTGACAATCATGTCACAGTGTCTGTACTAAAAAAAATCAATAGTTGTATTGATAACAAAAAGTAGTCCTCATTGTTACTGAGCAAATTCACAGATGAACTTCACTTTGATACTCAAAAGTTGCCACAAATAGAAAGCTACGTGAGAAATAGAAGGGACACTTGTGCAACAGGTTTGCGAAAGTGAACTATGCGCCTACTCAAATGCTCCTTAACATCAACAGTTGAAATCAACGGACTAGCCAATCCAGAATATATATATATATATATATATATATATATATATATAAACAGAATTTATTTGTTTACTTGTATTGAACCATCTCACAAGTTAATGAGGCAAACGAATGAGTCAAGGAATTTACAAAAGACCCAGAAAAGAATTCAATGCTGAGGTTTATATACGTACGTATACACGAAAGGCAGAGGGTTGAATTATAGAACAACACACTAAATGATGGACGTCGTGTGGATACGATCAAACTAGAATTCGAACTCGTAACATAAGACTAGTGTATAAATGGATGAAACTGGTTATGATTGATTGGACTACAGATAAGATGGGGTCTGAAGGCACATCCAAAAACTATACTTAATAGCAAAAGAACACAACTATCGTCCACACTGGGAACACAAGCACCTGATCTGTTTTGCGACTGTCCGCGATCCATGATGAGCCCAATTCTCGTAAATCGGTCTGTATCAAAAAATAAACGGCAGAGTGAAATTTAAGGATAGGAACACACAAAAATTGTTTCGCTGAAAAAGAGAACATCCGGGTGACTGAATTCACCGCAGATTTCGAAAAATTCATTTGACACAAACCAAAAGCTCAGTTATTTTACTATAAACTGCCGGCTAACTTACACTGATATTAGATATAAAGTAATGACTGATTACAAATATTCTACAGGATACCTGATTGCGAAAATTACGGTCTTTGGTTAGATTCTAGCGGACGAGTCTTTTCTAGAAGTATCGAACACTACTTATCAGTAATAAGAATAGTATGCTCCATGATATTCCAAAACAGACCCACGGTTTATTTCATCCAAAGATCATGGCTCCTCACTTTCTCACTGTTTTATAATGATACCCAGACATTTACAATTCTGAAATTGCTGTTTTCCGGTACGGAATTATACAGATTGTTGTGTATTCTCATCCTTTTAGACTGTGGACATTGACGTGTACTGCATAGGCTATCTCACCTGTCTTATGACCAGGTACCACAATGTTCAGGTAGAAGATCATTATGAGCACTAGATAAGAAAAGGTTGAAGGTCTCTCGTTACACACTACTAGCTGGTTGCTGTCAGGTGTTTTATAAAGTCATATGTGAGTTGGACACTATTAAATTAATTTCAAGTTGAACATCACTCAATTAAATTACCCAAGATCAGACGGGAGCAGTCGCATAAACCGAGTGTCTCGGATTAGCAAGCGTGATTGGTAACAGAGCACTATTATAATTAGGCTTCTCAGAATTCACAGCCAATTGCAGCTGCATTGAGCAAGATGACTGATGGGATTAACAATATCGCACTTCCGTGTTATTCTTCTCTATATCAGAACATGACGAAAATACCATAACGTAGATATTTCGTAAAACATCCCAGGAACTTATGACCACCTAGGCTGTACAAAAATAACAAGGCACAAACAAGATAAAACAAATTAACAATTTCGCTAATTTCAACAGCTACCGAAAGATTTGGCTACCGCACTACACACACCGTTAGATAATCACACGTTTTGTCTAAGCATGATTGGATCATAAAGGTCAGTCGTTCTACGCAAAACTATGCTGTCATGAATCTCATGTAATCCAAGCCAAACACGCATATATCAACAGCAACTAAAACAAACTTCCGTCAGCCGTGCTGCGTGTATTGATTGCTGACATCAGAGATAAGTCAAACCCCCATTCAATTACTGGATTCCACCAATCATTCCTGGTAGAATGCACTTTGACCTGAACATGAAAAACTGGATGTGAACTCAATTCCTTTGTTAACAGGGTTCCGGTTAAAACGTTCCCGAAGAAGACCATTTGAGGGGGCTGAAACGTTATTCTCAATTCGTTAGCTAAAAATGAATGTTTATCTGATGGTTTAAGCCACACTATTGTGCAGCAAAGAAACGCAGTAACTGTCCTACAGGCTTCAACTATGAGATCAGGACGTCTCAGTCAGTTCAGAACCCTGCTGAGTCAAAGTTTAATTATGGGCTGGTAGATAAGTCTGTCAAAACTGTAATCAAATGTATGGTTCACATCAAATGAAACCTTCAACTACCAATCGCTAATGGTATTACTAAGTTTTACCAATATCCACGCATGGATTTGAATTCTCCTATGACCGATTTTCAACCTGACTGGATTCATCAAATACGAGGCGCAGCAGAACTCAAACTGGAGACAGTTGTGTCACGAACAGAACCAGTCCACATTCATTCGTCCACTGATTTGATGAGCACCGTTTGAAATAGGTTGGATACAAAACAGCCAATCGAAATGAGTGACAAAACGACCAAACTGTTAGTAGAAATTACCTGACTCTAGGATATATACTGTAGCCTGGAAGCAAAATTGTGTTCAACCCTAATCAATGGGCTCATTAAAATGTTCGAGAATTCGTGCTTTTTTCGACAAAAAAAGGTTTATCCGTATTAATGCATAATCGTGCTATTGGATGAATCGTATGAGTCGAAGCACGTGAATCGTCCGGAAAGAAACGGATGCGAAATATACACAACACATACGTACATTCATTAGCGAGGTAATGAGCTCCTGTCGATTAAGATGTCCGGATTTTCGAATGTATTGGGTCAGGCGATCATGTGGAACGGCCCTACAGGAAAAGACGAATAACACGAAAGCATTAGTCAGTGAGTAGGTCGAAATATAAATATCCACAGGGCTAAAGACACTTCAAAAAAATGGAATAACGGGGCATGTAAAAAGCCATCAAGCATCGAAGGACGAACGAAAACATATTCCTATGTAGTAAGTCAAGTTTTTGTTGTATACAGTCTCAACGGAATTTTGACAACCAAAGTGTACAGCAAAATGCGGTTAGTTAATGCTGGATTTTTTTATTTCAATAAATCACGTATTCCGTTCCCATAAGTGATGGGGCATTTGGATGATATAAATTGAAAACCAATCAATCCTCACATTAGATTGAAACTCTCGCAGTCAGCTAGGATTTTCCGTCGGAGTATTTTGAAAAAGGAAGCGATCAACTATCAGTGATATTCAGTCTACAGGTTAAGTTTTGTAAATGTATTCACTGTGATGTAATATGCATGATCATGAGTGTGCCATTAAGCACCAAGCTGTTCATATGTAGGCAAAAGTATCTAGAGTTCTAGTCCCGACAGTGGCAGGGATGTGCACTACTAACGAGCTCTAATGAGAGCGAAACTCGAGTCTAGTGCTTCTTTTCGAAAAGGGCCAACTGGAAAGTCTATGGGAATGCGACAGCTGCGATCAATTGTGGGTGGTGTTCAACTTGAAATTAACCAAATCTCCGACTACTGATCAGTGATCTGGAAGCATCTGTAGCAAATGGGATGCGAACCTGCGAAAAGGGGGATTGATTGACGGACGCATTGAGCGATTGCGAACTCACTGCGCACGATGGCCAAGTGCGACTCACTCGGCAAGATTGACCCCTGTTCAAACACCTCAGACGTTGAGATTACAGGTGAACCTCGAATAGATTTACCTAAGTGAAGTACCTCGGTATTGAATATGGATTGCGAAACAACAATCTAGTGCCTGAAAAGTTAACCGTTCTATTAGTCGTCAGATAAAACTAGAAGTCTCTTTTTACTAGTAATTGTGACATGGAATGAAAACCTAAAAATTGTTCACAGCAAGCAAACACCAAGTCGCATTCTATACTGCAATTTATAAGTATGAGTAATCTATAGTGTTTGGAAAAATGTAGTGTTCCTGCTGCAAGTGTAAGCTACCAAACCAAAAACCAAGGCTAACAACATGAAAAACGAGCATAAAATAAACCGATTGGGATTTACCGATAAAAAAGAGGAGCGATCGTCAAAACATGTTACATCAGCATGTGCGAATATTGTGACGTAGTAAGAAGAACAGAAATGAAGTATTTCGAAACACCCAGAAAACTATGTTCGTTCTGATTTCCACTTCTTAAAATCAATAAGCAAAACGACTAGATTAGTGAATCATGTAAAAAAAACCAGTAAGGTTAAATACAGCAGTGTAACCATTTGCCGTTAAAACCAACTCCTTTTTTCTAACATGAAAGTTGACTCAAAAAGAGGGACAACTAGCAATAAAAACACACAAGTGAACAGGTGTGTAAAGTTAACAGGAATTCTTTTTCTCAGGAACGATCAGTATATGATAGAACGTCAAGATATTGTAAGACAGCAACCAAATTCAGGTTGAAAGCAACCACTTCTCGGTTAGAAGGCCTGTTTTGTGTACCACGAATGACCATATCGAGTGCTTCTTATCTGGTAAAACATAATACTAGCCAAAAGGCCGGTGTTGCAAACCCTATGAAGACCAGCGCCGAACACTCCTGAGCGAATGTCAGTCATGTATCGTTTGTAATTAAACTATGAGCTTAAATGACAGATATGGACAAGTTTGTAACGATGTATCTGCAAGATGAGCAGAGTAAATCCAATCTGCAAGGAACTACAGACCAAGAGAGAGACTGTTTACCTATCATCAATCCACTGATTACTTCAGCGATTTGAACTGATCAGTCTCAAGAAGAACGGCCTGGACAGCAATCGCAAGCAGCAGCTGCGTGTCACCTCTGGGAAAAGGCTCCCTCAAATTAAGTGCAAATGACAATAAAAGATGTTCTGGCTGAATAATCTGAGTCTCCCTGAGAAATGATATCTACAAACAAACCACGGAGAAAGGGCAGCATCCATGAACGGTAGTGAGCACGTGTAATGAAGAGAATCAGTTGTAACGCATCGCGCAATCGACTGTGATAATCTAATTAATGGAGTACCCATCAACACGGTTACCTTACAAGTTTCACAGACAATGCAAGAAGCGGTAAACAGCTTTGAGATGAACCTAACAAACTACGGTATGCACTTCGTGCACAGAGCTCCATTGAGACTGTCAAGGTCCTGCCCCTATGGTCGGTCTTGATAGCGACAATCAAGGTCCCACCGAAAGTCTGTTCAAAAAGAAACGTGAACCACAGCTGGCGATAGTGCTACATATCGATGAAGCCCGGTTGAAGTTCGCAAGCCTGGGTCACCTCCATAACCGACACCCGTCGCTGATTGAAGGATAGGGTAGGCAACGCAACTATGCACATGGTAGTAGTCTATGGTTAAACAGCCTGGCCGTTCATCGTCGACTATGTTTGTATATTAACAGCAATTGACAATCATTGTAAGCGTACCCTGAATTATGTGCAAAAGAAGTACGAGATGAACGGCTATGAGGTTAGACTATATGTATCCGGAGCGGATAAACTTCTATTAAGCACAACAGTTGTACATCATCAAACATGCCTTATGCGTGTCTGACTGCAGCTTCTTCTGTATCACGTTGTTTGGTGTGAGCAGAAAAACAGTAACGCAAGTAGAAGTAGAGATAAATCGACTTCGAATTCGGCATCCATTAGCTTTATCCAGGATTTCAGTTGGGACCCAAAAGAAGCAGTGTTGCTGGCTAAACACTAAAGGATATAATCACAAGCAGACGCCAATGGTGACAAAGTTGTCACATTCGCTGACGTGATCTTCTTTAATTATAATTATACAAATTTTTTGACTCAAATCTAGCTCAAGCTCACAGTTTTCGTAAACTAGATCTCTTTTAAATTGCCGAATTTGCCACATTACTCATTAGAAAATAATGAAACAAAAAGGTCTCACTTGCTGTCTGCTTGTCTGGTTTTTATAAAGCATCATTTTCCATTAAGTAACTGCTGTATGGCCCGGAGTTGACACAATGTCTTAAAAATTGTGCAAACTAATAATATTGTCCATCAACTGTACAAGGATCGGAGATCAACCACTACACCAAGCAACTGAACTGATAAGTTCCAACTAGATATCTATTTGAAGGCAGTATTTCATCAAGAAGCGGGCCGGTTGATAAAGGGTGATGTGAATAAAGAGGCGACGAACAAATGTTCGTGACAAAAATCCTAACCACCAACTCATAGTGTAATCATGAATATATAGAGGTAGACAGAACGTGACTAGAAACGGTCGTGGTACTCAAGGTAGGCAGCCTAAATCATAAACTCTTCTAAGACACTGGCAGATTTTGATAATCCAACTGGTGAAGCGATCATGCGTTCTTCACAAGAAAAGATGCCACATGTTTACTAACTTCGCCAGGTCGATCAAGTGAACCAGACTCGAAGTGCGTTCACCCAATGAAGAAAATTCACTATAATCAAATACGCTAACTGGCCCCCCAACTTGTTTTTCTAATCGTCATCATAATGTAGAACATTCGTGCTCAAACAATTTTAGCAGGGGTCTGTGAATATGCAGATCAATGAGACGGGTCTTGTTTCACGCGTACAGAGTTGATGTACAAATGATTGGTAGTTTTGGCTAGTAGTGGTCATTAAAGAATACACTCGAGAAATTGTTAAAAGAAACATAGGTTTGAACAAGACAAAAAAGTCTATGAAAGAGTGGTAACAGGTAAAAATAACACCTTAAAATCATGCTGCACACGAATACGCCACACTAGCCTTAAAGTTTGTATACCTTATTAACGAATGTGGTGTTCAACCTGAACACAGAAAACATTGTTCCCAATAATGCGATACCATGGGGTTGAAATTCATCAACGAACTGTAAGTGTCCTTATGTGCGTTATCTTTGATTAGAGAGCTACTCGTTGGATCGGACAGGAGCGGAGTTCGAAACGAAGATGACATTGAACATAAGTGAACCAAACTTAAACCCGAAAACCAGTCCGAACAGGTTTGAATGAACAGTGCGAAGAAGGAATCCGACTTATAACAAATCGCAAGCGAAATAAAGCAGACATAAAAGTGAAGTCAAATACTCACCAACCCAATTTTTGAAGTTCATCGACGGAAAGCTGAAATGAGCAGGACCACAAGAGAGATAATAATGCAACCAGACTATCAAAATGTTTCGATTAGATTTTTTAAAAAAAACAGTGGTGATAAAACGAGTTGGCGTGTATTTGTTTTCCTGGAAAGCGAGACCGTACAAACATGGGAGAAAATAATACAAAACTTTACTCAGAAATGCGCGTTGGATACAGAAAAAAGTGGAAGAGACTGCACACAGTGGGAGAGGGTTTATGTACGGAAATTAAAAAACTAAATAAGAAACGGTCATGTTCATAAAAGTCTATGTGCCGAGTGCCTGCTTCGTGGAGACAAGTCCACATCACCTCCTTTGGATCCGATGGAGATTGAGTCGACTAATCGTTCCGATCGGTCGGCCATTTCCGTTGGATAGCCAAGGGGATCACCCACAGTTGCGACTAACTGTTCGAGAGACTCGTTTATACGATCGAATAGCTGGCGGAGTTGAACTTTGGAGAAAAGCTACGTGCAGCAAAAGCGGATAGTAGTTAATGCATTAGAATCAGGTATATTAAAAATGATAGAACTTCAAAACACATGAACACGAGGCTATATAGCGAGAAACTCGAATTAATGATACGTAAAAACACGACAGAACATCGTGCTTCTGTCCCACATAACAGTTTTAACACATCAAACGTATGACAAATAGTGTCCATATGATTAGGGCCTTCAGTCTAATCACGGCTGACAATAATAACACAATATCCTCTAGGAAACATGAAAGTCGGTCGCTCTAGGGGATTGGACATCGTAGGGAACGTCAATATTATGCAAACACACGGTTGGAGCCATTAAATGAATACTGGAGGTTCGGAAGTGGATTTCAAGGAACAACTAAGTTTCCAAAATTTCGGATTATATAATGTCGGTGAAATGAACGACATTCACTCTAGTTCAAGTATCGAATGACAAAAGCCATTATGACAAACAGTACGCATTGAACAGTCGGGTCAGTGGAAAAGATCTCCAATTGGCCAATGAGTGTAAACAGGACCGACATTCACTGACACGTTTGGAATCCAGTATTACGAAATCCGCTGAATACAAAACCAGCACGTGAGAAGATACAGTTGTGTCACAAATTCAGCCAACATTAAGGAGTCGGTTTTTGAGAAAGATGCCATCTGTGAAGCAAATGCATCACTACACAGTCATTTCGGCTCTCAAACGTAATAAGGCTGCTGGTCCAGATGACCTCGTGCCGGCACTTTTCAAAGGTGAGGAGGCGATAACAGTGGCTTTGACTCGGCTGTTTCAACTTGTGGACGACAGAGACCATTCCTCCGTGCTGGGGTCACTCGCTAGTAATTCCCATATTCAAGAAGGGTATCAAGGACTCTTGTGAAAACCATAAGGGAATTAATTTGACCCGTCATTTCTAATATTTTGGCATCCACTATACATCGCCGAATCACTGCAGCATGAGAGATAAACATTGGGAAGAGCAGGCACGGTTTCGCCATGATCGGGGATGGATAGATCACATTTCTACTCCACGCTACATTCTGGATCAGCGTCATGTATACTACCGGCCAACAGTTGCTGTATTCCTCGACTATAAAGGTGTGTTCGATTCGGTGGTTCGATCTACACTTTTAGAGTCACTTAAACGCAGGGGCGTACCAAACAAGTATGTAGACATACCATCGGCGTTTTATTCCCATACTTCAGCTCACATGAGGGTTTACGGTGAACTGTCTGACAGTTTTAGCACCAGGAGCGGCATTCGTCAAGGCTGTAATCTTTCACCGTTTTTGTACAATTCCGTTATGAAAGAAATAATAGAGGACTGTCTGCGGTACTCAAATGATGCCGGTGTGGACCTCCTACCTAATGGAAGGCTGACTGATCTTGATTATGCTGACGATAAGGTGCAGTGATAAGGTGCTGTTTGACAATTTTCAAGCAACACAAACAGTGTTAGAGGCTATTTCACGTTCTTCTACATACTTTGGGATGCGTTTTGTAGCCTCAAAATGCAAAGCGTTTTCGCAAGATTGCTGTGATTACGTAGATTTAATGTTAGGTGATGAAGCCATGGAGGTTGGTGACCGGTTGCTTACCAGGGAAGCTGCATAAGCTGCGGCGGAAATCAGAAAATGAAACAGAAACACATATCTCTAAGGTTAGGGTGGTGTTCGTTAATTTGGGACATCTCTGGCGACAGAGAGGTATCTCTCTGAGGCTTTAAGGTCACGTATAAAGGTGACGGAGTAGAGTGTGACTTTACGGCATCGAAACCTGGCCGCTTAGGGTTCGTCTTCCGGGCTGGAGCCCTGGCGACTCACAGAGTCGGTGGCTTGGGACGTTAGGTGAGATGGCGGCTAATCAAGCTCAGTGGCGTGAATATTGTCGTTGTTTGGCCGAGTCGTCTGTAAATTGAGTGTATTAAATGGCGCGTCGCAGTGGAATCTGTAAGAAAGCTGGTCTATTGGTGACGTCCTATTCTCTCTTACAACTTGGTTGTTTGTCTGTAAGGTGTGGGCTCCTTGATGTGGAATGTTTGAATATAGACGTAGCTATTTTTAGTAGTTAGGTCCCTTCCCGTGTTTTTTTTCTTCTCTTTGACTTTAGAGGATTTGCAGTTTCTTCTTCCTCTTCGTGTTTGTGTGGCAGTCAAGCATCAGTATAAACCAATGCTGTCTATAATGATGATAATGATGTCTCCCTCACTATCCGACTGAACAGAATCAGATTAAGCAATGATAATCAATAGTACACAGTAATAAGTAGTCAAATGTAATGCAGCGAATTTGGAGCCTTTAGAGAAAAGGATAAGTATGAGAACGATTGGTGGAAATAGTAAAATCGTCAAAACACGAACAACCTGTTTCTGACCACTGTGCGAGCGTAACACTAACCCAACATTAGGAGGCAGAAAGTAAAACTGTTCAGGAAACTCACTTTGAACAATTCATGTTCCTTGGCAGCAACATAATTCGCCAGTTCTGTGCACTGCTGATGCATTCCAGCGGTTCGATAGAGGTCTACTAACAAGAACACGGTGTCTGTAAGACAGCTTTCGCGAAGTACTTGCATTTGTAGACGCCGAGAACTGGGATCGTCTCCAAGATCATCGACGTTACAACCATTTGGTTTGGCTGCCCAGAAACTGGCTGACTGACCGGTTGCATCGCCCGAACAGACTGGTTGTCCTAGACCGCGATCCTCTTCATCTTCCTCGTTGTCATAGTCGCCGAGTTCGCTCACAAATTCCTCACCCAAACCGGTCTGATTTTGCGATGAGCAGATACTGTCTTTGCCAGAGCTTGTATGGACGTCAACCAACCAACCTGGGGTCGGATAAGTGAGTAATGCGAGCAGTTTCTCAGCAGCAACCTAGAAAAAAAGGACCTGACTTATGGAATTCTTCCATTTCGGATTGAAAGACAAATCGGCGATCACAGAAATTCAAAATCTCAAGTAGGCCAGGAAATATCGAGTGATTCTATCTAGACAGCAAAAATGGTCAAGCCAGATTTACAAACCCAAATTTACAAGTCAATGGACTTGAGTTCAAGCCACTAATTTACAAGGCTGAATAGATCAACAGTACCAAATGCTTAACCTTGGATGGATCGTTCAGATCACGAACAACTTGAACACAAATACCAGGGCCAGTAAAGTAGCGAATGACTCAATGCATTATAAAAGTTTTCCAGAAAGCCTGCTATAAACAGTATGTTCCAGTCGCATTTGGGGATAGTTTTACAGATCCCTTCGTACTGTCTTTCAATACAAAGCAAGCTAATAGAGCATCGACATACAGCGTGACTTCACATAACAAACAAATGATGAGTTCGAACAACAACTGGATTGACCTTGGAGTATTGAACTATAGAAAGAAAATACGGAACATCCACATAAAGAACCGACAACTATCCACTAGACATGGGTTGAGCGCCGAACTAATGCAGGCTAACAGATGACGTTACAATGAAATCAACAAACGGTATACTTTGGTCAAATGACGTTTGTAATGATAGATGACCAATTAAAGGAGTCTAGAGGCATAATGTCACCTATGTGAGAAACGGTCAACTGGGTTCATAGCTTGCACTTTTTATAAGGAGTTGCTTGAACACATCATGTTGCCGAACATGTTCTCGTATAAAACACCATGCTTGTATAAATTCCAAATTAAAAAAGAACTACACAAAAAAGACTATTTGCATGAAATTATGATCTCGGTAAGTCATTGCATACATCTGAACAGGTTCTAGTACGATGACCACTTTAACTGTCAAAGGGGGTGCCAAATATCCTAAACTCGTTGGCATGTGAGTAGACGATAATAAAACGGCGGGAGAACTCAGCTTCAAAATCGGATAACACCCCCCAAATAAGAAGCTGGAATTCAGACAGTGAAATTCATCTAATCTTATCTTTTTAGGACCGAGGAAATGTGACAGAATAGTGGAACCCTCTGGAAAAAAACTCGGTGCAAAAAACAAGCGCGTAAAAAGTACACTTGAGTATGTTCACCGTGGAAAGCATAAAGTTATGACGATCTTGTTCCACGGTGGTCTTCAATGAGGTTTTCCGAATGAATGAGCTGTTTCTGCTTGCTTCAGTCCGTTGATTATTTATAAACTGAAGTAATCTTTGAAGGAGTCCACAGGGCATAGATGCCACTCTAAAACGTCACGAGATCAAAAAGATGAATGCAGCATGGTTAAAGCTTGATTTGTTTCTTTGTACAATAAAATAACCAAGTCCGAACTTGTATTATCAATTTAACCTTTTGCGTTTGTGTCCGACTGTCTAAACATTTTTTTTCAAATGCCCTTCTACACTCCGGCGATCGTACGTGAGATCAGACAAAGTTTACAAGCGAAACTTCTCTTGGAAAGCACCAGAACGACATTAGTCGATGAAAATTGATTCCAGTCTTCATGATCTTGGTTAGTTTCACGAACATCAGATGACGATCTCTTATCAACAGTAATCCATAACAGTTCCATCAGAAACGGTACCTCATGCAAGATTGTATTCATCCAAAGGGTTCAGTAAGTCAAAAGATAAGTAGATAGATAGATACTTGCATCTAGCGCCTGAGTTTAAGATGTTATCCTAGGAGGGAGGAAACACAATTCCACGTTTGTTAATTACGAAAGTTGACTGTGTCGGATATCAACAGAGAACAAGATCCACTTTGCGATTTCCAGTTTTAATTTTCCATTCAGTAAACGAATAAAGTAACGGGAGATGTCACTTGTCATCCATGTTTTCGGACGTTTGTTAACTGATGGGAAGAAATGGGACACTTCTGATGTACGGTGGTTTTGTAACATTTTCACCAAACCGAGGAATAAACTTCCAAACAGTTATGCTAATTTGACTTAAAACTAGTATTCGACATTTAGAATTCTGCCCACCGTCGGTTTTTCTTTCAGGAAACACAATGTTTCTCTTAACGTTGATGACTAAAAAGAGTCATGCTCACCGCAATCAATAGTCTTCTGATAAATACTATTGCAAAATGGTCGTAGTAACAACATCTTTTCAGTACTGGACAAACTCGTCTGATATAGGAGCATTTTCTTTAGTCAGACTCGAATCTGATTTTGTGATACATTTGAGTAATCTACGAGTCATTCATCGCGATATGCTCCGCTAGAACCTACAGTAAACTTTGATGCTTGTGAGCACATCTCCGCCTACTGGCACATCCGGACGAGCAGCACTCATGAGATCAAAGTAAAGTGACTTCGACGTTTGTCGTAACTCGTGATGTGAAATGCAATGCAACCAAGGCTGTACCGGTCGGCATTTCAGAAGACTTCTTCAGTGATCGCCAGCCTTACAAATGTAGGGTTTTAAAAAAGAGTTCATCGAAGTGATACCTCCGTCCGGAAACTCATGTAGTGATAACATGGGGATGTCTGACTAATTGATCGCACGACCGTTGACTACTCCCTTATTATTTGTACGTTTAAACTTGAGCCTTGCCAGTTGGTTTTTGTCAACAGCAATTCCTCTATTGTGAGCTCCAGCAACTAGACCGTGGTTTTTGGTTAACACTCATGTTTGACACTCAAGAGCACCGTTGCTGTACAGCTGTAATCAGTCTGAGTCTAGCTGCCTACATTCGATGTTTGTACTTGTTGTTGTATACCTAATTAGTCATCAGTACACGGACAGTTAAGGTTCCTCTCTATTTCGAATGCTTTGGGAAGTCGTTCCCCAGCAAGTCTTTCAATTACAAATCAACCGTTCGGTACAGCAAGAACAAATTACAACACTGGGAACTTCCACATTTGTTAGACATGTACCTGGAAGTTGTCTCAACGTTCATCAGTAACTCATTTAACGGCAGTTTTGTACTGAGATGGCTGATAATTTCGAAATTCTTCAAAATTGAAAGAGTTTCAACGTGACAATTCCATATTTCTGGTTTGTAATAGGAGATTCGGTTGGTGTCCGGTGAACACCACACACACTTGACAAATGGGTTTCACAATCAGAGAATATATTCCAGACTGCAACTGTCCAAAAGAAACACTAGACCCCAGTCTTGTTTATGCTAGAACTCATCAGTAGTGTGTATCCTTGCTACGACCGGCATTGGACCTCCTGTCCCGTCCTCATGGAACAACCGTGTTGACTGCTGATCTCACAGTAGGCACAAACAAGTTATCACACCCAAACGCCCGGGTAAATTCGCCCGTGAGTAGTTTTCAAATCATCCATTCGCTTTAGAACGGTCGGTGTGCATCAATTTAAGGCAATCGGACAATCTGGGCACTAGCATTTACAGATGATAATTAGGCCGTGTCTAGTGTGAAGTCAGAAGTGCAGCAGTCAACACGGTTTCCGCAAGAAAGCATGGCCGGAGTTCAAATTCTCGTCGAGGTAAAGATAGGCGCTACGGTCTGGCTTTAACAAGAAGGAGGCTTGAAGTTACTGCTTTTTGTCGACAAGGACTACGCCAATGAAGATAGCGGCTGACAGGCTGAAGAATTTTAAAAAAAACTATGCCAAACCAATGATCAACTAATTAGATCTAGAAATGTGAATGTTTCCATTGCGTAACCGATGAGGCGGAACAATGAAAGCCATAAGAAAACTGGTGTGCTTTGGTTATTGATTAACGTTTATCTACAACTTTATCGAGTGCGCACAAGATGTAGGCATATGAATGTTGAATATCTGAGTGCAGACAAAGGCTATCATTCCTTCTCTCTGTATTTTCTTTAGTCAGGGTTTACGTCATACAGATGTATGGCCGTTAAACACCAGTGTCAACCATAGACATGAAATCAGCTTTCACATCACAGGATATTCGCTACCATGCGTTGTAAAAGAGCACAAGTAGGACGTAGCTCATATAACCAAGATAGCAGAAATCAAACGGTAAAAACCTCCGAACGTGCTTAAAACAATAAGACTCGTTGCCATCGAACCAACAACGTCATAAATTGATATGAGAGAGAGTAGCTACACAGAAAATGTTTGGGGACAAAGTTGGATTAGCTGGTGTACAACGAAAACACCAATAAATCTACGGGATGAGTGTTCATAAAAAAAGTGAGAGAGAAACGGAAAGCTTACTTCCGTGTCCTGTCGAACTACGTGACGCCACCTCTCTAAACGCGCCTCGTAAGTTTTGCGAGACTCTTCTGCCTGCAGGCGTTCAGTGAAACCGCGAGATCCGTACAGATGGCTCGCGGCTGAAGTATTGAGTTCCAGCGGTGGAACAGGTCGGTTCGAATGAGCTTGTTTGAACCAATCTGCGAATGCATCCTTGAAGGAGATACATAACGGGAAAGACTCGAGGGTTACCATGGTAAACTCACCACTGGCACGAGTATGCTATAGGCGCAGTATACCGAATGCAACCATACATTTTAACAAATGAGACCGGTATTATCTAGCCAAATTAAAGGTCAAATGGTCACACAATCGACGACAGTTAGACATAGAAGACCAAGTCCACACCAACAAGTCCCTTGAGACAGACAGCATTTCTAATACGTTAGACACGTTCAACAGCAAACTCATAGGACGACAGGGTTGTATAAAGTGAAGAGAAAATAGTGAATCCCAAAACAAACTATGCCAAATGGTAAGCATCGGCTCTAGATCTGATGAGAGAATAGTTGTATGTGACAAAGACGTCAGTGAGTACGAAAGAGGGTATCAGACATCAATAGAGTGAGGTGACGTTAAAATTAACAACAATCAAACCATCCGCGCAAGCTTAAAAGAAACTAGGAGAGGGGTCAGTAATGGAAGATAATAACATTAGCGCACTTAGAATTTGAAACAGCTTCAATTGCAATGAATTTACTGCATTAAGTGTTAGCCAAAAAGACCCCAAAAACGCCGTGGTGGTACATTCGGTAACCTTCCCAGACACACAAACACCAATACATATGGAGTTACTGCAGCAAAAACGCAGAATCAGATCGGAGCCTGAACCCATACTGACCCGACTTTCCAAGTATAAGACCAAACACTCGTGCTCGCGAATTGCGTTTACAAGCCAGTTCGGTGATCCAGAATCTTCACAAATGATTTTCGCTCGCTCCAAAGTTCCAGAAGGCAACCTGTCCAAAATCTGTTCGTAGAAGTGAACGAAAATACCGGAAATTTGTAGGTCAAAACGTAGTCAAAACGTTACAACTGCGAAAAAACTTTGAAGCAAATTCCGAGACGTCAAACCTCAGAATGAATGAAGCTATTTATGGTCGGCGAAAAAATGTCTCGAACAATGACTTAGCTATAAGAGTTGTAAACGGCTTCACACTGTTGAATCAAAGAGACTAGTCAGTGGTAACCCGATCACTGGTTCTGGTTCCCGTAAGAAAAACGGAAAAGACAGAGAACTAAGTGACTGTGATCGAGCAAGTTGAACACACTTTGAGTTAACTAAGAAAGGGTGACACAAATGAAAGTGCTCACTAAACAAAGTGACAGTAATTTGTCGTCAATAAGTCATTGGAATACTGCTACCTGGAAAGATGATAATCCTCATCAGCATCATAGACAAAAATAAATCAGTGCCTTTCGCTGATACTTAACTACCACACAAACATGACGAAAATGGAAGTCTTAGCCAAGAAGAAAAAATAAGGGGAGGGGGAGAAGAGTCCCAGCCACCAAATATTAGCAACGTCAATATTCCAACAATCAACGTAAAGGTGCCTACATTTTGCAAACAAACAACCGAGTTAGAAAATAAAAGTAAGACATCATTAGTACGTTACGATTTTTACTGCTCCGCTTTACTAAGTATACTGACTTTACAGACAACTCGGTCTAACAACAACAACAAAATCCACGTCACTGAGCCTGATAAGCCGCCATCTTATTTAAAGCCTCTAGCTACTGACTTTGTGAGTCGCGACGGCCCTAGGCTGAGAGAAGACCTCGACCTACAGTGGGCAATTCCTTGGTGACTGACTTTATCTTTTTGTATGACAGATCATCATCCGTCTACCCCGTACCTTATGCAAGTCGGTCGTATTATCGGTAGAGAATGCAAATGACTAGCTGGTATCCTCAGTACAAGGCCTAACCAACTACGTTTGTGTAAACCTGAAGATAGATCAAAACGAATCGCTTGGCAATATCTACCACATACCCGTTTCCTAGGCTCTTCGCTGTTTGTTCATTGGTGCCACCTGATGCGAGCGGTTAAACGCAGAAATCGGTGGTCACATAAATCAAGACAATCTTCCACACCAAGAGGCCAAGTCCTACAGTCGTAAAAACCAACACAGCCCTGACAGTCGCCCTGTATAAGTAACCCTTAAACTTCAGATAGATGCCTCTGTCCTCAGATGTAGTCTACGTTGGTGAATTTCACCACAGAACCGTGAACGCTTGTAAGATGATGTTTATGCCTTGCATCCATCATCATGGACACTTTTTGATAAATAAAATAGACACAGTTGTTTGAAGTGCTCAATTACTCCCCCACAAATTATTCCTGTTCTGATTGACTACACTTTCATAGACTGTACCACAGAAGTAACTGCTTGCCTGGTGTTAGTGAAAAAGCTGTTGACATGGACGTTTCAGTAGGCATTGCTCGCATGCTTTTTGACGGATATCGGTAACGCATTCGAACACCATTTCTAACTTTCTCCAATATGCTTCCTTCGTTCATCCATTCGAATGTGTAAGCATCAGTAACACGGTATATTCACTCATTGTTTCCTTAGTAAGTCATCTTAGATCTAAAGATAGACGGTGTGATCGAGAAAGAACAACTCATTCTATCAAATTCGCTAGATAGTGACTCGTGCTGAATCAACACCATCTTGTATTGAGAGAATGCTCAAGGTGTCCGATCAACATATTGAAGTGTAATAGTGACTCATCAGCCATCCACGTTCCAACGGATCGCCACAGGAATTGTGTTTGTGTTGGTTGACCAACATAATGAGAGGAACGGAGTTGTGCCGGTCCCATAGGTGAGTATACGTCAAATGCAGGAATCGGTGAGAAACCTGATGATCAACTGGTATTCATTTATATGATATTTACCGGGGTGTTCATAAGAAGATCAAACAGCTTCATTTTGTCTGGGAAAGTGGTTACTCGAATAGTCCATAAGAATGAAGCAAATCTTTTGAACGGATCTGACTGGAAAGTTTATGAGAATGCGACACCTACGATCAATTGCGAGTAATACTCAATTGATATTAACGAAACACCCTGCCATTCACAAGTAACCGTTGAATTATCTAAGAAGGTATCGAAACAAATACTACACGCTGTGAAGGATAATCGAGCAAGAAATGGTATTATCTAGGTACAAAGTTGTCACTGACAAGTGGTTCGCCATGGAGATAAATTTGTCTAGATGAGTGCTTATGCTTGTTGTAACGTCAGCGGGAATTTCATCTGTTTTGGTTCGCTGATCAGGCAATTATTGTGTCAGTCATGCCACTGGCTCAAAACAGTTACATATCCTAAAACACGTGGGTCGAATAGCCCGTGGTGCGCAACCTTGAGAAATGAACACAGAACATGCTTGGATTGCGACGTAAGGACAATTGTCACCGATCGGAGTACCGGTGACTTTCACTGTGCAGGCTCAAAAATTATAACACTGAGCTTGAATTGCCAGGCTGTCATTTTACATTGAGCTAAGGCGATGGCAGAAACTAGCAGACGCGAGGAAACCGGAAATTAGCAGCAAAAATCGGCAAAAACGGACGAAACTTGAATTGGTAGCTGCCACCAATCCCTAATCGAGCAGTGAAATAATCACATGTGCACCGTGCCAAAGTAATGGGTTCAAGAAAAGGAAGCAAACTGCGAAGAATATATGGTAACCGGAATGAACATTTGCATAGGCAGATCGGCAGAAAGCCGAGACACAAGAGCGAGAAACCAGAGGAGCATACCTGTTCTGCGGCTTTTAGACACTTGATCGCAATGAACGTGCGTAACAGACTATTAGCCACCACTAGAGCTTCACCGCGCTGCCGCGGATCATAGAACAACCAGTCTAAGGAAAGCACACGCATTTTATCAGCCTCGGACAGCTGACTCAGACGTTCCGACTGCAAGATGGATGCCAGTCGAGCCTTCTCCATCGCATCCAGCTGCAGCTGAGCGGCAGTGGGTTTTCTAGAGTCAGTGAGACCTGTCTCTGGCAAAGATAGAACGAAGTGACGTTCACGAAGGATGCGCACAACTGCCCGTGTGATACGTTGCACATCAAAACCGGCCGATGCGGCTAAAGTAAGACAGCGTTCTCGCTCATCGGCGTCCGTAATGTCTGTGAGGGCGACAGATAATGAAAAGAAAACTGATTAAAAATCCGATCGAATTAGGAGCACGAAGCTGGCACCAAATGGAGTGTTCGTCTGGTTTACGATTTATGGGCAGACATCTGAAGAGATTAATACTGTGAACAGTATGTAAGAGCCTCATGACACACAATCGGTTATTTTAGCTGAGATGTCAGATAATCAATCGGGTCAAATGGCGTGGACCTTGTAAGTATGGTTGAGTCGCGTGAAGTAAGGGTGATGAATGAACGATAAAAATTCCACAAACGGATGCTGATGCACCAGTTGTTGAATTTAGTATGCATATCTGTAGGTTAAACACACCAGGAGGTTAGTGGTGTGAGTACAAATGCAGAGGTTATGTGAAGAAAATTCAATGCCATTCTTCCATTACAAATGGGCAATTAGGTGTTGACAGGCAACAGTATGAGACAAATAAAGAACTCTCGAATATGATAATGCATACTGACTACTATAACCTACACGTTGGCATTACACGAAAGTGTTGATAATTCAACATTAGTAACAGCCAAAAGTCATGAATAAACCGAGAACAGAAACGACCACGGAATTCACGGATGAAAAGCAGACGGGTCAACGGCGACTGTAAACTGACTGGCAAGAACTCGAGAAATCAAGCACAATATTAGTTTGTAACGAACGGTCACTAACAACGCTTATTACAATATGGATGTATGAGATTACATATGTTACTAGATAGACGAACAGTCAGAAAATACCATCAGTCTAAGGTGGGAAAGAAAATCGCAAATATAGCGGCTGTACACGGGTGCGAACCGTTCAACCGGCTGTGTACAAATTTATGGGCGTTTAGACGGTAAGGGGAAGGTTACGAACAGTGACCACAGTAAACGAAGATGTTCCCCACAAACAGTCTCAGTGGCATCGCTGAATATATTCGTTGCGGGCGAACGAGACCATGCTCTCTTGCTGTTGGAGTGAGTCACAAACAGGCCTTCTCAATTTCACTTATGTCACACGTCTGGACATTTTTGTCCCTTCGGTCACTCAGGTTCACGCTGAGATGATGAACTCCTGTATGCAATTTTGGTTCTGCCCCAATCGTAACTAGAGCCAAGGCAGATTTTGTCGCAAAAAGGGACGAACTCACATTCAGTTCCTGTTTAAAGCCACTAGCAGTTTAATTCAGGTCTCAATAGATGTAAATCGAT
Source organism: Paragonimus skrjabini miyazakii (assembly GCA_014338405.1). Taxonomy (NCBI): domain Eukaryota; kingdom Metazoa; phylum Platyhelminthes; class Trematoda; order Plagiorchiida; family Troglotrematidae; genus Paragonimus; species Paragonimus skrjabini miyazakii. The sequence continues at coordinate 59,643 of JTDE01002456.1, forward strand.
CGGCGTTGATTACTGTTCTATTGATATTCCACCAAACATGACATACTCGTCACTTACGAATGTTGAATCACAATAATCAGCTGCTGAATTCGATCGATAAACCGCGTGATCTAGACTGTTCATTCGAGAGTCAACGAAACCACTGAAGAATATTCCGAAAACAAACTGATACCGTAATGATAGAGTTGTTGAATAAAAACATATTCTATAATTTTTTGCTGCCAAGGGATAAACATACTGAGTCATGGGCAGAGGGCTAGATGCGAATACACTAACTAGATCAAGACAGTAGGTGCAGTCGAGGTAACCGGAAATTGAAATAACGACCACATGGCTGAAAATCAACATGCAGCGAGTTAAATTCGACTGGATAAACAAGGACCAATAGAAAAATGCTTGCACAGCAAAATGTTTACATTCCACCCTGTGTGTACACGAGTTCAGAGGTACAAACCGGAGTTTACTGTCCGCCACAGATGTAGTCAACGCTACAGCAGTTTCTTAAATCGTACACTATGTGCAAGATTACCATGCGTACTGTGTAAAAAGACGAGCAGTAAAAAAGTCATCAGACTAACTTGAGAGACCTGGAACTGAATACAACGCATTCGACTTGAACGTAGAGATCGTCGGCACTCCCTAAAGTAACGCTACCTGAAAAAAGTACGACTTGCTGGATAGAGAAGACCTGAATTGTTATAACACACGACAATTTCAGTTACTCAGCATTATTTGATGCGCAACTCTTCTAGGGAACAAAATAAAAAAATATCCGTTTGTTTGCTGAATGTTTGAATATAGACGAAGTTATTTTTAGTAGTTAGATCTCGTCCTCTCCCTTTCTTTTTTCGTTTTTTCTGTACAAAGTTACCTTTCTCCTTCATGGTTGTATGATACTTGAGCATCAATCGGAATCACTGACACATTACTGTCTATGACTATGGCAGATTACGGTGAAAAAGTACGCTGGATACAACAAACTAAAGCGTGTCAAGAACAATCGTTCAAAACAAAAACGTAACTTCAAATTTTGTATGATTTATACTTGATCGCAACCATCACATTCAAATAAGTCTTTCGAAGTAGGTTGGTGGGGAGGTATAGCTGTACGTGAAGGCTACGATCAAGTGCGGATGGTGTCCATTCTGAAACAGACTAAATCTCTAAACTTCTATCAATGTGTTAAGGAGTCCATTTTTCCCGTCCAAAACCGCCTCTGTGCTCGAGAAAAACGATTAACCCAGCCAAAATGAGCGGAACTGTCCAGAACGGTCGAGAGGTAACCTTGGTTAGTTTTTACCTCTGCGATCTTTATTCTATTACGCTCACTGATGGCCTAGTAACCGCAATTAATGTTTTGGTAACTGTCCTTCTATTTTCTGATTCGAGAATGTTTTTAGGTCACTATACCCCGTATAAAGACCCTGTAATTTTCTCAGTGTCGCACATGTTTTGGAGGCGGAACAAAGCTGTTTTTTTGCACACGTCTTTTGGTTTGTCTTGGGAGCAAATTACGGGGACAATTGCGGTATTTTCGGGACTGAGATTTTCCAGGCTAATTGTTACAAGAAGGAGAGTTTGATTTCTGACGAGCGCACTATTATATCGGGGAGGAACTAGCTTATTTTTTCGAGGGTTAACAACAAAATGAAGACAGATTAATTAGACAGAAGCAAATCGTAGGGCCGATAAACAACTATCACCAGTGAAAGTGACAGTACAGGATAGCGAGACGTGGTACACTAAACTGAATGTTTTAGTCATCAAATCATATAAAAATAGCTATATTCATGGGAACTGTTGTTAAAGCCGGTTTCGAAATGAACAGTATCAGAAAAAGCAGAAAGAATGGGCAGTAGAAGTGATAAAAGCGATCTACTAAAACAGAACAATTTAGAGCTATGCATAAACACACACGGAACAAGTAGGTTCCCTTTAGGTGATAGACCGAACACGACGTGTTTAACATATCGTACCTTGTTCGTACACTCTGAAGGCAGAAATAACAACACGGCGGATAACCCATAATTTGTCCTAAGAGTATGAAAATACTGATATCAAGTTTGCCACCACTGTCTGTAGTTGGCATCCTGCAAGCCTAATCATTAGAGGTAAGGACATCACAACATCAACCACACAACCAAAGACAAAAACATACCATCGAAATCGTGTGCAATGCAAAATTAATCAAAAATCCCTTCCCGTTCCTATCATCACTGTTGAGTAGTAGGGAATTTGATACATTTCCGACTAAACAATATTCACACCTTATCATAGCTCTATCGTACTCAAACGGTTTCTTTAGCCAACCTCTTTCGAAAAGAAGCAGTAGACTTGAGTGACATTCCTGTTGGAGCTCGTCAGTAACGCACATCCTTGTGCCATGGTAGGGATCTATGTTCCGGTCACGCTTTCAAGTGGAAACCGTGTTGATCACCGCGCCGTTGTATATCATGTTCTATGTTAATTATTATCGTTTTCACCTTCATTTCTTATTGCCAAATATTTTGTTCACGGTACACAGTTGGCACTAAATTCGATGTCAGGCTAACATAATAATAATAATAATAATAATAATAATAATAATAATAATAATAATAATAATAATAAGCATATCAGTGTTCTGAATAGCCCATAAACGCTTGTCTAAAACAGCGTTTGGTGCAACCTAAACGAGAACAATTAAAAAATGAGAATCGGGAATAGTGCGGACACATGCGCACCAGTGATTACGACACGGTACCAAGTGAGATGGCAGTCCCTATCCGCGGTTTACGTGTTCATGAAGTTCTCAGCCTGGTAAGCGACATTAGTCGACTGTGGTCCGGGTAGCAACAATTAACGATAGTCCCGACGGACAATGGGTGGTGCAATGAATACCTAACTGTACCGCAAACTGCGCATCCGATTTTACACAACCTAACAGCATAGTCCAAGTTTCGTAGAATATAGCAACTTAACTTACAGTTTAGTGATATGTTGCCATTTCACAGACGTGGATGGAAACAGTCCACTTTGGACTGCCAATGTTCCGTCGTCGTCCACTACCATTGAATTGTAACTGAATAAGAATTTATGATACACATCCTCAAACTAACAACCAGTTCTGACAGGTTTCGTCCATATTCGAACTTATCAAACAGGGATAAATAGGTATCAATAGGAAAACTTTCATGATTCGAGCCAAATCTCTTATTCACCAGACCCTGTATGGAGAGAATGAACGATCACACTATACTATTTGTGGGTTGTCAGGTAGAGGCACGACGTACTGAGGTAATTGAGAAAAAATATAAGAAACATTAGTTAGCAATTCGGAGAAACACATTGTGTATTCAATACAAAAACTCGTTAGTGGCAACTGTGGCGTTTTCGAAGTATAGTTGTGTACTAATGAGTCCATGTTCGATATGTTGTTGAAACATATAAGTCACCTTTCTGAATAAACAATCATTGTGCCACTCGGTTCTGGCTATCTCTACATAATTAGTCCAAATAACGACTAAATGGATCGTAGAATGATGGTTGACGATGAGTACTATGAATTTTCTTGCAGCTCAAGTTACACTTAAATTTTTCATGCTATGCGTACAAATGCTATGCAGATGTGTTAAGTCTTCCGTTGTCATTATACTGAACGGGATGGCTCCGCAGAAGGTAGCAAACGTGCCACTGTATAGAAAAAGGAAAAAAAGTGAGGAGGGAGAAGCAACTGAATGGGGAGAAAATATATCCATGCAATAAACAGATTCGCATCACGAATGTTACTGACTTCTATTCTTCGTCCCATCAGACAGCACATGCAACCAAATATGTTTTTTGCCCTTCGGACCTCAACCAGGAAGTTGGGAACGCCCAACCGAAGAAAGCCTTAATGTCAGTGCCATCAAACCCCTAATCTGAGTCATTCGCTAGCCACCGAGCCACCGCATCCAACTTAACCCAACACTCACAAACAGGGCACAATAAACCAAGCGGTGATCTGGCATTTGTAGGATATGATCAAGTCAACGAAGCTGGTAAAACGAAGTCAAGATGTAGAGAGGTCAACAGAGATCATCCGATCCGAAGACACGTCCAAGAGCCACGTTACTGCGGATAAGTCGTTTCCATTACACGCCGCTAATGTTTCAGAGACACTGGCTATAGAAAATGTATACTCTATGAACATCGTCCGTGCGAATGGACCAAGTTTCGGAGCCGTACAATAGGACTTCTCTTACAGTGGTATCGTACACTCGACCTTTCACAGAAAGATTGAGATTATGCCAACGCCACACATGGTGTAAGTTGAGAAATGCCATCTAGGCCTTTGCTAAACGATTTGTGATTTCACCAGATATATCACCAGCGCTGATACGGCTCTCAAGGTACATGAACTTCTCGACTGCCCCCAACGGCTCACCAACGCGCGAAATTCCGTCGATCTCGTAACAGCACCCTGCATTCACAAGGTGCAAAGTGATTCCCCTAATATGTCCAAAATGTTCTTCGTTCTCTCTGAAATCTCACAGATTACTGTAGTCTAATCTGCATACTCTAGATCTTGAAGTCGAGAATCTAGAAACAGTTCCACATCATCGTATTCGCAATTTGTCATAGCGTACTTTGAGGTCTCGTTTACCTCAATGTTGAATAGGAAATAGGAAACCGGACGACTTTGTCGCAACTCAATAGAGATGCCGAGGGTCAGTTGTTAACCGGATTTACCACTTGGAATGCAAAAATGTTTTAACATAGAACGAGTTAGCATCGTCAACGTGCGGAAACTCCTGTGTTTAGTTGTGTTAGGTTACAGTTAGTGTGGATACCTTCAGAAGATTCACGGATAATTAGGAGCAACAGAAGAATCCGGGGCTCAACTCGACAATCACCCATTAAAGCCATTGAAAGTGTTACTGAAATACCTCAAGATCACTCTGTAATACGCGCTAATGAGCTGTTGCAATTTGTGAATGGCCAAGTGACATCTCCGAATCCTACGTTATAAAGTAATTAACGATCCCAGAAACAGTAAACTACTCGTCTGGCCATACGGAGCAACGACTGATACGATAGATGCTGTAATAACATACGGAGTACACACCCGTGTGCTTTCGTTGATTGGCTTGTCGGTCGCGGACAGGAAGCTTCAATAATTACTGTTGGAGAAAGTCTAAATTCTCGAAAAATGGTTTATTTTCGACATATCTTCGAAAAATAATTTGTGATTTTGAATTTTATTTTCTCGCGCCATAACCTGTTAAAACTTAATTTTAGCGCACGTTTCCCCTCTGTCTCTGATTGACTCATTCTACCTTTAATGCATCAATTAAGGTGGGATTCCTCAAGGCTGTCTGAAAGCAAGTAAATTATCGGTGTTCTTCTGGGGCTTTGAATATCGTTACACGTGTCCCTGACTTGTATATTCGTGCACTAGGCACTTCTCGTTATTGTTGAACCAGCGGGTCATAACAATTACATACGGACGTTATTCACGTGATCACTCCAGTGTAAACAGACTAATGGAAGAAGACGACGGCGACTGAACACAGGGAGATTTTAAGGAACAATTTTTTGAAAGAACAAGATCACCGATCTGAGTAACAGCACAGAATACACACATGTACTATATTCATGAAGTCCTTGCTAATGCAAATGACGAATTTTAGCGGATGCAGCACACTCCGTTAACGTCCTCATAGGCATCCAACCAAACTGTGAAAATCGCAAGCTGGTAAGACGATGCTACACGAAAGGGTCAAAGGAACAACATTCTCGAGTAGACTACAAGTTCAATACATGCGGCTCACACTACCAATTACATCAGGATGTGTTCAAAGCGCCGTTATCCAAACTACCTTTGTTCAGCAGTGAGTAAACTGACAGCATCGACTAGCGTAAAGGTGGTTAAGTCGTTGCGTGGTGCAAATGTTGGAAAATTAACCTAACGGATGACCCTCAACAACGAAAAAGGAGGTTTAATCACCACAGTTTAAAGAGTAAAACAACATACAATGAAGTTGAGAGCTGAAAAGAAAGTGTGTGCTTGGTTACCGCATGATTAGACTATACGATATCATCTGCCTAGTCAACAGCCACCAGACTTCCAACTAGGAGAAGCTCAATTACAAATTCGTAGAAATTATCGGGTGTTTCTTTGATAACGTTAACCACAAGGAAAATGAAGAATAAACCGGGGAACAGATGTTTTTAATGACGGCTATGCAGTAAACAAAAATGAAAACAATCCTCCCAGTAAGAACACGATGACTTCACACATTCACATATTTCATCGGAATGCTTCTAGTGCTAGGATCACTTACCGGTTAGGAAGGAAGCATACCACTGAATTCGCAGAGCTGCTGTGGGTAAGCTAGCCGTGTAATGGGCTATCAAATCCGCACGGTGATCCACGATCAGAACGGACAGATAGGCCTTGAGGATTTGTGCGAAAGGCTCATCCTAAAAGAGTGAATGTAACGGACGAGTGTGAAAAGCGAGGTACACCATAAAATGTACAACGAGACACATTGGTAGGCATATATCAAAACCAGTTGACATACCGGAATTCCAGGCTCCACAGCGCGCAAAAAGAGAATAAAGTGAGCCAGAAAACGGAGACAATGGCAAACAATAGTGTTCTGGGTACCTGCGGTACCACGGACTATTGGAGGTAGCAGCAAACCATTCGGGTCCATACAGAGTGAGTGACCACCCAGTGCAGCCGAAACCAAATGGGGCATGATATTGGCGACCGCAACTAGATAGTCTACGAGATGAAAATTAAAACAGAACATTTCTTCAAGAATAAAGGGAATAGGAAGAAGTCAGGGGAAATATTCTAAAAAACAGTCATGAAGTAGAGCAATTTCGGTATTTCGGTTGATGTTGATCGGTTGTTTACATCAATCCGGAAAATAAATCAGGTGAATCGTGTAGAAAACCAGACGCGTTACGTTGTTGTTTTAGTCAAATCAGTGGTATGACTTCAAAACCAATCCAGTACGCCTGAAATTTATGGGGATGACGATGAGATTTTAGACACCATCGGGAAAATGGTTACCACACACAAATGATTACATTTTGAGGGTTGGTAATCCCTTGCGACTCTCCATTTGACTTGGTGATTTCTGTTAGAAACTTTGTTCGACTTAGTGCATTAAAGTAAGTGGCTTGATCAAAAACTGCACAGATTAGAGGGTCAGTACTTTCAAAATGGAATTTGACTTGATTGTATAAGCACGATTTGTCTGGATGAGTAAACAGGTTTTATTAGTTGATATAATTACAACCGCTCAAGGGGAACGCAGACATTGATGGTCGGACAAATGAGTGCGGTTGATACGGACTCCAAATCAAAGAACAACGCGTGTTTGACAAAGACTTTTAAATGTGTTTGTAAAATCGACCCACTTCAAAAATGATGGCCGTCGAAGTCAAATGAAAAACCTGTCTAATGTTGTTTACAAATTTACACGAACAAACTGCATTACTCACAATTCGAAAGTAGTTTATCGCGCTAATCAATAACGTAGCACGTAAACTGAAAAGCGACTTTTACATCGCCCGATTTATGTTGAGTCAAGTAAATCTAAACAGAATCTAGTGGAAGCGAGGAGGTTAAGGTTGACTAGATTCTGTACAATCTCTCGGAAGAAAATTAGGTTTACCGTAACCAGACACAAAAAAGTCTCGTAGCATCATTTATGCACACAACAAGCTTAGTCACATTGAAAGAGTGAAATAAAACAGCGGGTGATGGTTCATTCCCCTTCTACTGAGGTAAACAAAAAATTTGTTACTGAGGAAGTATGTAACAGATATGATAATCTATAGGTGACTGTGAACTTTATGAGCTCCAGCCATGTATTCGTATCTAGATTCATAGAATAATTGGCACACCTTGACAGGCTGTTTTAATCGTTCATTCCAGTCCAACCAAAGTCCACAGCAACTGAGTCTCTTTTAAATAAATCTGTGACAGTCCAATGAATGTTTCCTCAACACTGTCAACAATCTCGTGTGATGATCTCAGTAATCACTGTAAATGAACTTGTTCGCGTGTAAGAGACAACACAGTAAAATATGTCATCTGTGGAGCGGTCGTCTAGGTTCAGTTTTTTTTTTAACTCTATTGATCTCATGCGATGAGCATTCTTGCTAAAAGATACGCGTCAGTTTCCCGTGAGACATATTGCACATAGATAAGTCTGCTCAATAAAAACCCGCCAAAAAGACTATTATCATGGCACAACGGACTAACGGTTGACAGCCCGGTCTAATAAACATTCCACTAACAAATATACCTAGAATAAACCAAGGTAATAACGCTATTTTGTAACCAAGCCACTCATAAATTCCATTCATTCAAGATCCACTAAAGAACAATCAAGCAAGGTCAAACCGACAACATCATGTTTTAAGCGTATTTTCACGTTTTACCGGTAAAAAAACATGCTACTACAGAACAGATGTTTTGTGAAAAATACGAACGCACTCAACAGAAGATTGTGTTAGGAACGTCATCAGAAACGAGCCACCCCAAACATGCGGTGAAGTATGTCAATTTATTGCAGTCGTTATATGCCTACTGTGAACCCAAAGTGCACATATTTGTAGGTAATTATATCGAGCATTCTCCATTTCAAGCGGCATTCGTCAAATAGTGTTCCATCTCCCCTTCCTTTTCGATTACGTGATAAACGACATTCAGGAAGGAGCAATGAAAGATTCCGAGGATTTCGCACTGCAGTAGGCTGGATGGTATTGAGTATACAGAAGACAATGTTTTACGCAGTTCTAATGCAAAGAATATATGCAGAATATATGCTGAACTTAATAAATGATATGACTAGCATGCAAAGCATAGCGATTTGCACCTTCAAAGTGTGAAATGTTGTTACAAGATTTCGTGAGCACTGACTCCGTTCTAGTTATCGCAAACAGGCAACCCGATAACGTAGATCGCTTCACCTAACCGGGTGATGTCATCTCGTCCGTTTGCGACATTGCTGACTATGTTCATCAGGACAATTAGAGAATGGAGTGTAGTCTCCAATCTCCGACACTTGTAGTGTCGCAATGACGTCTACTCGTCGAATAGAGACAGTTTGCAATGCATGAGTGCGGTCAGTTTTGATTTATGGATCAGACGCCTGGTCTATTCGTGCGAAGCATGCATACAGACTGGACCGTTTTTTCTGCCATTTGGCTAGGATCGAATGGATCAACTGTGTGGGTAACGTGACGGTCCACCAGCGCATATTTAGGGAATGTGTAACATTGTAACCGATACCTGGGGTAATGAAAATGCAGTCTTCACTGATTGAATCACGCACAATGTATGCCGATGGAGCATCGGTCGTGTCACACATTGTTCAGTGTAGCCGTTAACAGTTGAGACAAAACATAAGGTGACCGAGTGATAACGAGGTCACGAGTAATAAAAGCCTTGTTCATCGCAATGAGCAGATCGGTAAGTGCCCAGTTGGTGACCTTGCGAACATTCACACCATTAATTTAAAACAAACTCCGACAGTGTAGTATGTCGCAAAATTGTATCTCCAAGGTTGTTGACAGTTCGTGGACCATTGTCAGGACCAACAGTAGCGCGAGCCACAGTAGTCATGGATACGACTCAAAGCGGAAACGGATGATGATGATGTGGGACATCACTTTTTGTCTCACGAATGTCGCTCACGTGCGGCATGAATGGCATTGGTAACAGAACACTGTTGGCATTTACCGAACGAGAACAGCTGAGTAAATTAACTAGTAATAATGACCCTTACGAACTCCTGGAATGGAGTGAAACAGAAGTACCAATATGCTGAAATAACCTACTGGAGGTGTTAGAATTTGAGTCAGTAACAAGTTGTGAAGTCATTTTCTCCAAACTGCAGGGCAACGATACAATTTCCCTAGGGACTGTCGATTTTTCGAGACATTCTCCAAGAATAATTTTTAAATTCTCACGACACTTTCGAGAAATATAACTTTCTTCGCTCTCGTCTCAGTTTACCATTGATGGGTAGACTGACCTCTTGCTAAGCTGATTTTTACGGTTCAGACCAAGGTTACAAGCTACCTATAAGTACTGAGATGCAGCTCCTGTACTTTTCTGCTAGTTTGGAAACGAATAGACCGCTTCCGTGAAAAGCACGTTTCCTATGTTGTGTTGGTTGCGTTCGAGTCATCACGGTTCACGTGCATTTGTGTTCGCCTTTCGTAAAGTTGTTCTCTGCCTCACGTCGAGTTCAAGAGCGGTTTCTTGTTTAAATGTGGAAGCCAACTTAAAAGACATGGTTACTTAATTACAATCGCGAAAGAAGACGCTTCCGTAAGAAAAATTTTCGGTAACAAACTCATAAAACAAATTCTCATTTAGAACACTTACACTGTACAACGTATTGCTTTGAAACGATCTGGAAGTGCAATCATCACTTCGATTATGTGCACAGTTCACTCCATACAGAAAAAGCAAACAAGCAAAAATTTCACCATAACATTAATGCGTTTGACCATCGTGTTGGGGCGGGTCGGATGTTCGCTGAATAATTCTATATTGTAGGTGGTTCACACATTAAACTACCCCAAAAGAAGACCTGTGGTCGAACAGGATTGAGCATATCTCGTCTGGTGGGGAGGAGCACCTCAAATCTAAGTTGCTTGTTTGAATCTCGGTTCTACTATTTTTATTAACAGTCTGAATAAAGACGAAAATAGTCCTGACAGTTTATTGATTAGACAATAAACATCGAGAAACGTTTAGAGTACTTGTAATTTCGACTACCAAAGAGGCTATCGGCTTAGATGGGTTATAAGTCATCTATTCCATTCCCATAAACAGTGTTCACATTTATCTTCATGACTCCAGCAACTTAACACATGTAGATACGGCAAGTTAGCGTACCCCTTTTGAGTCGCTTGGAGATAAGTAAAGCATGACTGGAAGTTGAGAATGTTGTGGCATGTTAGTAAGAACGAACGATCGCTTACCTTCATATTCACGAAGCATGACCACCTGCTGTGTCGCGTAGAATATGCAATAGAGCAGTGCAGATAACGCAGGCTCATCGCTCAGCCCTTTCTCACTAGGTCTGAGCACAGCAGGCAATTGTGGCATGTCTCCTGAAAGGAAATCAATCAATGCTGATCGTCTCATAGTCTCCATGGACAGATTGTGAAAAGAGGATGCAGCTGCCTGCAAGAATCCAAGAGCAGACCAGCCTAAACTTGCATCAATTTTTGTAAAAGCGTCCGCGATAGTCCAGTCTTTGGGAACCCAGGCAGACTCGGGTAGGGTGAGCCCACCATCCAATGGCCATGACGGTTGTGTCTTGCCTGTCAACGCCTTGATGGACAGCGACCAGACATGGGGGAAATCGTTAAGAAATCAATGTAAAGCTGAAGCACACTAAGTAGCGGAAGAAGAGTGATGACACAATGGAGTGAAAATAGATCCTGTTACTCGCGATTATATAGTGTCACTGTTGAAGTATCACAGTAAAGACTGCTGGCACTAACTGGGCGGCTGGGACGATCTTAGTTTAGAGATGAACTCAAATGACAGATAGTTTGAAACCAGGACATTCGTTCGCATGATAAAACATACTGAAAGACGATGCCGTTATTAATGGCAAACAGGTGTGTCAGGGGACAACGCCCAGTGAGACACTCAAAAGCGCATAATTTCTACGAGGCAAAGATGACGTGCTGTGTCCACGAGGTTTCATGACAGGATCTCTGTATTCAGAAAAACTGGATCTAGTCAAAACGATGGCAATAACCACCACGGGAAAGCAGATTCCACAGAATGTGAAGGTGAACAATCCAAGGTGAACACTGCTCAAACATGGTTGCAGCTTACACAGTCAGTCTTGGACTACAGTTTCACTCTCGTCTGAGCCAATCAGTGGTTCACATCTTTGCAATGACCACAAGTCGAACCTAAGCATGCGTACACATCGAATGACTGAGTTGAAACTATTGCATCTTTCCAAAAGGAGGAGGCAGACTTGTCTACCCGGATGGAAATATAGTAACCAACTGTATACCGTATTCAAATTATATCGATCAACGTTACCGGCTATCCACTAGACATTAGAATACTCAACTTTCAAAATCCCCATCTCGGTACTGCGAATGAATTCAAAGGAGACCAGAGCAGCGAGTCTAGTAAAAGTTTTGTTACAGAAACTGTTAGAGGATGGTAAAAGTGATTAGAAAGATATCTTAGGGGGATTACTCAAGATTTACTCGAGTTTATACCTGATCATTTTCTTCCCAGGACGATGTCAAAAAAGTAGCCGTTCTACACATTCATCAATGGGTGACGACTTCTGATTGTACAGTTGTGCATGGCTCGGAGTCTCTGCAACCTGGATCAGTCCAGCACAATTTACATTCGTGGGTTCTTAGTCAAGAATCCCTTTTCCAAAACCGGCCTCTATCTATGGTGATTCAACCGGTACAACTAATTAAACTGCTAAATGCGAGGAACAGCTCAAGGGGCGAAATGTATGGATTCTTTTACGGGTAAACGGTGTTTGAGGGAATCCTAACTTGCTAACCAAACTGAGTTATCGTAAATACACTGACCAACGATCTACAGACCTCGTAACATACTTCGTAACAAACGGTTAGGAGTTCTTGAAAAAATGTGCAACCGTCAGAAAGTGTTTGTTTAGAAAAACAAAAAGAAACCGCACACAATTCAAACGTGAAAGCCAGTGGTCCTGGGCGTGTGGACACCGCAGGCGTCTTGCTCTGAGTGTGTGTTCGACCCGTTACTAAAGCGCGCGTGATGTTTCTTCATATGTCAACCAATTCTACCGGTCCACTTTTTGAATGACGTTAACACGGTGTAGAACCTATTCAATCCCCCTACTACGAGCCGTCTAGGTCCGCTGCATTCACTGAATTATACCTGGGACTGTTATCCTTGACGCACCGGACACTTTTCGGAATCCAGGCAAGTCATCAGTACTGAGAGGATTCCAACAAATTTTACCAGCTAAGGCTGGCCTATCAGTTAAAAGTCCAAAGGATGTTCAGATCGGATAGTGTGATTAAAGGACTGTAGAAGGGAGTTTTGCAAACTAATATGAACAGATTCCAATGGAACAGACGAGGTTAGAAGTTGTTTGCATATAACGTTTTAGAAAGATTTGAAAAACTTACCAAAGTGTTTGCTCTTGGTCCTGTGTGAAGCAGTCTACGTAGTGCAGAGTCTACCCGAGCCTCAACCATAGCACGACAATGTGCCCAGGCCAGATCAGTCCAGGAGGCTGGCAAAGTTCGAGTAAGTACTGATAAGTTGCCAGAAAGTGATGCGTAAATGGCTCGGTCGTATGGATGCAAGGTTGGCTAGAAAGTGGAGAATAGTCGGACACGAATAATGGAAAAAGAATTCGTGTTTTGAAGGGTGGGGGGAATAATCAGGCACAACATACCGAATTGGTTACTTTAGGCACTTTGGGGAGGTACGTTTTGACATTTGGATACGATCTAGCCCTCCACACATGATCCAGTTTAGCATATGGAAACCAACATACTGTGATGCAAGAAACGAGAGCCTAATTGGAGTAAACGTCGAATACCGGATAATTATTGGACGAAAGCTCACAGTTCACAATGTGACGGTGAAATAAGTTTAAACCACAATCCACATGAGTCTACCTGATTAAACCAGATAACAACCAAAACTGCCAGTTGAAAGTAGGCATTAGTGATAATCCCAGTAATACTCATTTCACTCTGTACAGAGGAATGGAAATGTACCGCAACAACACGGTTACCTTTAAGATACAGAAGAAAATCTTAGGTTTTTGCGCCACACCAGGTGTTTACTGCTGTGCGAGATACTAGGTTACCTGAGGGCTTGTTGATAACACTAGACTGCCCATACCTAAACTGAATTAGCTAAAGTGATCAGGGTTCGAACCCGTAACGATGTGAATGGTGAGCTACAGTAAACTTCACAGTCGACAGCGCAGCATGAACAAACAGCCACGAAGACCGCGACGGTTCATACGACAATATAAAAAAGTATTATAAAATGGGTAGGACAATTCATTGACTCACATTCTCCGCGTTCCACCAACTGACAGTTTTGTACAGCACACGGTTCGTATTGCCCACCAGCTCATCCTCTATCGGAATACTCAGATCAGGTTGATCGATCTTGGTAGCTTGTGTGCGGTTGCGTATGTACGTATCTGACTGCCATGAAATATCCGCACACTCTTCCTCCATGTCATCGTCCAGTTTTGTGGGCACGTCAGTCGGAGAGGAAACAAAACAGGAAAAATGGAACGGTCGCCAACCTTCCAGAGAAACTGCGCGCCAAAACTCACCTCGCTGCATACAAAGTCGTTGAGCCTACAGGTTTGAAAATGTGAAAGATACACGCAGGGTATGAAAAAAGATAATGGCACCGAAGAGATTGAATGGTGTGGGGACATCTATCCTGAATTAGCCACAAACCATGTTTACACTTATCATGTACAGGAACAAGAACAATCAACCTGGTGAATGTAGGCAGAATATTTGGCGAAGTAACATTTAAAGTTCGCACGCAAATGAGAGTTGCTTGTGATAGGACGATTAAAATGATTAGTGTGTGCAGTTTAGAAACACTACATTGTGGAGCGTGTTCTAAAATACTGTTATTGTCGTAAGTACCTGTGTTAGTACATGTTAATAACCTGAAACAATGAGCGTTCAACTAGAACACTGTTGTCCAAAGCGTACAACATCGCCCTTTGGCAGACAATAACGAACAACAGGACTTAAAGGGAGGTGAACAGGACATTTGAAAAAACTGTATTTGGAACTTTAAGAATGTTTCCCAGTGACAATCAATTTTTTGTTCATTAAGTGAAATCATTGCAACAAGCGCGTCCACACAACAACCCCAGAAATGATACACAACATCAGATTGGACTACAGTAGCGTTGTCTCTATTGTGATTTCGGGGTTCACTTAGAGAGTGTATCGTCGGGAAAGCGGCGAAATCACGCTCAGAAAACTATGGAAGCAACATGCTGGAAAGGTTCGATAACCACAGGACAGTGAGAAATAAGTAAACCACATAGTAGAGATCAAGAAATATCCATCGCTCTGGAATAGTTCGCACCATCTAATCATACGAAGTTTGACGGACCCTCTGGAGCAGAAATATGAAACTAACAGGCACGCACACAAACGCATTCATTCACAGAAACCTGGTATTGATGAGTAAGACCGGTTGTGCACGGAAAGAGAGTTCTCATCGGTTAATGATTAGTTGCAGAAAAGTCGAACTATCACTTTTACACACGATGGGATAGGGTAACATGACACAAACTAGGTAACACGTTGGCTGGAAACTGTCACACTGCTCAAGCCTGTATAGCATCAGTCAAGAAAATCAAGGCTTAAACCCACATTCGTTGTGTTGAAAGATTTGGTTGACACCCAACTATCATAGGTATTCGCTGACAGTTGTGTTTACCTGTGGCTATACTTAGAGAACGTACAAGATGTGTTCGAGGTAATTTAGTGATAACAACACCAAGATTGCCAAACAAATGGGCATGAGTTAGTGCTGCGGTTGCCTCGACTGCTCTCCCCCATTAGACTTGAACAGTTTGGGAGTATACTTTCCGCAAGTACACGGTTAACCAAATGTGGAAAACAACACAGTGATCAATACTGCAGGTATTGGTATTTGACGTGCTTCCGAGTGTTTGCAGGCGGGTTATACCAGTTCGTCAGTTCAACCTGCAGACTGAAGAGGTTCAGAAATGTAATCCCATTAGACTTTTTTGTTACAGCCAACGAACACTAGAATGGATGGAACTTAGTTGTTATCATTCATTTTCGTTACCCAGGGTTACCATAGACAAAACAACTTTCTAACAAGTGTGGTTACTGTGAATACAGTTGTCAACGGTTTTGATTGTAATTCACAAAACTAAAGACGTCCAGTTGGCCTCAATAGTTCTTCCTAAGCGATACACTGAGTCTAATTACATGAGCACATGGGTTATAATAAACAACCAGATCAGCAAGCGTTTCTATAGCTAACGAGACGATTGGCAACGTGACCAACAATCTGACGCAATGAGGTGATCTAGGTTAGCAGAAACCGTGTCTACTATTAACTGGCAAAGACAACGGGAATAGAACAGTAGAAAGACAGAGCGTGAGATGGGTCTAGAGAAGAAAAAACACAACCACATTGTTTAAAATCCTACTCCTGTAAAACACATGGGTAGATACGAGCAGCCTCGGGGACAGGGATAATCACACTGAAACTGAGACCATATACAGAAATAAACAGTACTCACTCGTTGCATGTCACCACCACGAATGCATAAAAATAAGTAGTTCAAATAACGGTCATTGTCTGCCTGGTCTTTTGGATCCCATTGCAATCCTGTGCAGTAAGCGGCGTCAGGGTGCTAAAGGAAGGAAGAAATAGAAGAAGAAAACGACAGCTTCGTTTAGAATGTATAACAGCCAGAATAGGGCTAATCGAGAACAGATCGCTTGACAAAGGCTCTCCGAGAGGGTCGAAACGTTGCGATATCAATAAATCTTTTGATTTTAATCAATCCAGAACACTTTCAAGAATCTTGTAAGTCCTGATTTGACTGCATGTCTGAACAACCCCGGGAAGCTCTCAAGTGTCTGTATTGAGTAAAGACGGATAACCCGTATGAAAATTGTTTTCAAGTTAACACACGTGTCCGAGTAGCACACTGAAATCCAAAAGTAAGAAGAGGGCATTGACTTTCCTCTGTCCAGAATGCGCCGTAGAAAAAAATCGAACATTTAATGTAACGAGTTAATTTTTCCATCGTTTTCACAGGGCGTCCTGAGGTCCTAGTAGAAGTCACGAATGGGTACCGCTTTCCAATGCACCATTGGCGTACTACGTATAAAGAACACGAACATGTTATAGTATTGTATAAACTATATGCACAGCTCCATCCCAAGTAACGGTTTTCATTTTTCATTCACCCATAAAGATCACCTTGGTGGGAGACCGTGCAAACTCTACGGAAAACATACAACATTGGGAAGCCACTCTCTGAACTAATACAATAACCGCCTTCTTGATGCATGAATGCAGTTCAATTCGGGTTATTTTCAACCATTTATGAGCCAAATGGGTGGTAATCACCTCGAGAAAGTGTACACTGGCGATCCGGGTGTACTGGCCACTTTTGCGAACCAATACCCTACAGGCGGTTAGCTCGGCTCGGTCCTCGTCACTTCCAATAATGGCAAACCCCGGGTAGGTCTATGGGTGAGGCCTAGCGCGAGTTACAAGCTGTCACCATCCAAACTCACTGAACCTAGAATATGAGAATGACCTTATTAACAGCTCGGCTACCGACCGTTCTTTCCCAACCCTAGCAGCGACTCTTCTTGGAAAAAGCGTAAATGTGGTGCTCCTTCCAGACAACGTCCATCTCTCTGCGGTGGCACTTTTCTGGATTTCTGGCAGGAGCGCGGGAGCACTGTGATGTACGTGGTGCAAAAAGGTCTGGTGTCACAAGTGATTTGAACATATTTCTGT
Source organism: Paragonimus skrjabini miyazakii (assembly GCA_014338405.1). Taxonomy (NCBI): domain Eukaryota; kingdom Metazoa; phylum Platyhelminthes; class Trematoda; order Plagiorchiida; family Troglotrematidae; genus Paragonimus; species Paragonimus skrjabini miyazakii. The sequence continues at coordinate 77,197 of JTDE01002456.1, forward strand.
GACCAAATAAATGACCAAGTGAATGCTTTGTCTCTTTTTTTCCAGTCCAGTCTTAAATTTTGTTTTTGCTCCTTATTCTCTCTAGAATGCACTAATATGAACTACTTCTTGCATCAGGTTTTCTATATTTTCTCCCCAGTTTAGGTCTTACAATTGGAGCTTCTCTCTGTTTATTTTCCGATAAATAAAGGTTTCACTTTTGTGCTAGCCAATCAATTGGCTAACCAGCTCTGGTCGATTGGACACAAAGACCTAATCTAATTCCTTCGGGCTTACACTGTATACGGGGCGGATGATTGGAACCTCAAGTGATGGAACACAAGCCGTCGTCAGGATTCACCTGGTGCCTGTCTAAAACACTAGCTCACCAATTCAGATGGCAGTTTTCTAGCTTTGAGTTCCGAAGGTGAAAGGTATTCGATCGCATGAGCAGTATTCTCCCTGAAATAAGAAATAGAAAAAATATCCAAGATGAGTGGCATCATACAAAATGCATACAAACACAGGCAACACAATGTTTCAGCTCTACTCACGAGTAATGATGATTCCCACAACAAAAAGTCAAGGCAATAAGATACGAAAAGACAGATGAAACTTCCAAAAAAATGCAACTTTTTGGAACGCAGCCGTAATATCTTATCACAGAGCCAAGAAAGACGGAGATAATGACACCGTACCTAATCACATGGTGGCGGGTTTGACCTGCGTTTATTGAGTGATCTAGTCGATGTCCAAAAACTTAAAACATTATTCCCCATCATTTGAAAGCCGACAGGGATCGTGTAAGGACCAAACACCATATGCCGTCAGCGTAAACTAGATATTAAACGATTGTTCTTGGTTCTCAAACAATCGTATCTAATTGTTGAACTACAGGAAACATAACACAGTAGTGAACAATTTGGTCTGCTAGAAACTGACTAACAATTTTAGGCATAGGGGTCACCTGCTCTGAAATCACATCCCAGAATCGACTTATCAATCCTAAGCCAACTTAAGGCTTCCTATATTCTGAAAGCGAAGGCTAGGAGTCAAGCGCTGTAGGATATTCTCCGCAAACTTAGACTCGAGATAGAAAAATACTACTGTTAAGACGGTGCGGGAAAAAAATCAGTCCTTACAATTCTGGTAAACTTCTACCAGCCCCCGTGAGCAGCACTCAAGTTGATCCCCAACCCATCCGTGTAGGATGAAGTGAGGCCTAGATTCAGTAACTGCAGTAGACAGCAAACAGCAATTTCGTCCTTGACGAAAGTAAACCGGGATGGAGAAAATGAATGTCCTAGACGAACACCAGTGTGAAATGTGTTTGGCAAGCTTCTGTGAACTCCAGCCTGAAACGATACCAACAGAATGTTCACATAGATGGTAGAGATGTGCGTGCATCTACACAGCTCAGAAAATGTAGATCAAGACACCTTAGTAATCTGGACGAGATACAGCAACCTAAACAATTTACAAAGGCTGAAAATAGAATGAACAACGTAGACCGATGTAGACTAGGAGAGAAGAGACAAACCCTGGTGCCATATGGAACAGTTAAAATGACTCTGAACGAACCAAAGCGTACCATGTCGTTGTCTGGTTGAACAGGCATTCGTACCGTTCGGCCACCTGTTCGATGTGTTCTCGCACACGTCGTTCCAACCAGTCAACGAACATCTGAATTTGATAACAAGAGAATGAGACAGTTGACAAGTTATAAGGCTGGCAACCAGATTGAGGTACATGTGTGAAGTGAGGTACACAAGTTCGTAGGTCAGGATGGATCACCATGAATAGAAAATTAGCTTTTTAAGTTACATCTCATAATGGTGCTTGCAATCACGCGTGGATGAGTCGTCCAGCGACCAACATCTAAACGGGAATTGTGGAGATATTTTGAAGTTGAAGCTATACACTAAGGATAAACGTCTGTAGCAGTTTGACGGTTACGGTATGGATCTTAAGATAAGTATTCACACCCTTGTCACCCCACATATTTTTGGTTGAATCAGTTGGACAACCGAATAGTACCTAGGACAGCAGTTTGACAAAAGGCCCCCACTGCACCCTCCAACATTATATTCGTTAGGGTGGAAATGCCTCTTCATTGCATGCATGACTTTCTTTGTACGCATTCGGTTGAGGAACTCGCCGCCAATTAGGAAATTCAACGCAGTAACCGGATAGTGACGACAGTTGAGCTCCGTTCGTACATCTAACCCTCCAGCTTGGGTTCAAAGTTGTAATTAGAGAATATGGTAGAGCCGTAGATGCTCGGGATAGACATCGTAAATTTCGTATACTTTAAATATTTATTTCTCAGTTGATGTAACTGCTCACAAGTGTTCAATGTCCATAGCATAGGCGATAATGATGGGAACAGAGAATGCAATGTTGTAAACGTAACGTCTGCTTTCATCCTTCGTAGTGAGCAGTAGGTAATAGTCAGGCAGTTCATCTGACCTAAAGATTGTAACAAAAACAGCAAAATGTTTGATTAAATCACCAACCGGATAGCTGAAGTTTGAAACGAGCTTGCCAACTTACGGCACCTGTGTAACCCATGAAATTTTAAGTTTCTTGAGGAAGGTCAAATGAATAATGCAACTGTATCAGCAACCTATATGGTTGAAAAATATGGTCAGTCTAGACCAACTATGTTTAGGAGTGTTGGTCTTCTATCGTCAATGTCTGTGAGGCATAAGCGACGTGTTATAAGACATAACATTGGTAATGATGAGGTTAGCCGGCGTGTCACTCGGACAGGCAGACTTTGCCGATCGTCGACCACAACAGTCCCTACAAGAATAATTGATGCTGACAAATTTTGTGAGTTAACCAATATGTAGGCGTGTTGTTTCCTACTTGTGTGATGGATCAAATGGGAGACGACAGGTTGACAACGTGTAAACACCTTGGACGGAAATGTCAAAGGTCTGAGATCCTCGATTTCCCCCCTACAGTCCCAGGGAATAACCAACATATCCAGCACATGATTGTGTCGGAAACGATCTACCATGCTAAGATTGTGAGTCTCTGTGTTCCACAAATTAATTTCTGGTTATTCATTCCCTGTTTCACATTTCACTGATTTGCCAAAATCGATTTCCATGTCCGGGTCTTCTCTCATTTGCCAGTGTTCATCCGAACTACTTGTAACTAGTCAAGTAATATGTTTCCACTGCTGTCATTAAATTAACAATAAATGGGCAGCAAAACGTCATTCGAAAAGGGGAAATAAGAACAATGAAATAAATTTACATGTAGACTACTTACGGCTCAGTATGATATATCAGTATGAACTTCTCCGCAATGAACTGATAAAGCTGACACACAACAGTCGCTTTCATTGATGTGGTTCATTTGGACCATAAGAAGGTAGTACCTGAGAAACTGTCATCCACAATTCAGTGTATTCGTTTATCTAAGTTATGTGCTGGCGGAATAAATGATCAATTTTATTTCATTCCTGTGTTCGAAATGTTTGAGTTCATTAGTATCTCTCCTAAAAAGACTGTCAAAAAGTTTGTTTTCTTAGACCAGTATACCTTTCCCATTGCTACACTCAGGATCGCATTAACTAGTTCACCACAAACTTTGGTTGGAATTTTATCCACAGGATTTTCAGTTCCAATCGTGATAATCGGTGGAGCATACTGAACTTGAAAGATGGCCTTCTCGAAGCTTCAATGGAACGGTGATTTGATGACATCCCTACGTCGTGAATGCATAACTGATTTTGTGTTAAGTGTGGAGCTTGACTTGACACTCGTTTCTGATTTTTTGACCCAAACGATCAGTGAACCGGCAATTTCCAGACATTTTAGAATTAGAAAGAGTGGAAACGATCGGCTGAAGGGGGGAAGAAACGGTCAAGATCCGTTCGGTAATCAGAACCAGAAGTACATTTTGACCAGTTCAAGCGGTATACCAGAGGAGTATCGAACGATGTGCTTGGGTAACTTCTTTCTAAACCTGAAAAACTTCTGTAAACCCAAAATGTGCATCCCAATTTCAAAAAAAAGCCCAGTATCTAGAAAAATTTACTTCATTTTCCCCTAAGCCCCCCAAACCCCTGTGAACCACGCAAATGTAGTACACAATTAACGCACAGCCCAGTGAGCACAGTTCGTGGGAACGTGGAAAGAAACAGAGATGACCAAGTCCACAATGTGAAACATCTTCCACCTGGGTATGACTGAGTAAGACACAATATCATGTCCGACGGCGTCTTCAAATGTGGCGAGCCTCTGAATCCCCAAAGAAGCAAGCACAGTAAAATAACGAATGTATGTCTCAACGTCCGTCGCCTGATGTACCGATGTCACACTAATGTCCAGCTGCAGTGTTATTCTTCCCAACGCACTCCGAATTTGTGAAATATGCCCACTGAGACATTTAACAATACATAAGTCGCGACGAAATTTGTGAATTCCGCAAATAAGCCCTTAATCAGCCAAGCGTTAAGGTGGTTTAGCGATCCTGATACTGAATGTTCACCAGAGTTTGTGGCAGGTGATAAAATGCTTCAATTACCATCCTTGAATAATTGACAGACACGTTAATTGGAGGATGAATTCATTGCACACAAAAAACAACTACGCGCAAAAGACGGCTTCTAAAAACAGGAAAACAGTGAGTATTCTCGGCTCGAATGGATCGGGGTTCGATAACCACGTAAGAGAACAGAATGAACGGATGCAGAGAACACAGATACCATAGTGAAGATGCGCACGTTCTTCCGTCACTATGAGTGGTGCACATAAACAGATACTACGTACAGACTGACGTTGCTGAAGTACCAGAAATCCAGCAATGACAACCTCCTGGGCTTAACGTAATCATCATGTTTTCGTCTGTTTGTTGAGCACCCAGTTCACCAATTAGGAAGATGAAGTGGTCGGTCAGTAACTTGACAAATAAAAATAACAGCAATCAGTAGTAGGTTCGGGACTATAGAACTCCTGGTTGACGTCAGTAAGACCAACGTGGTCCTTGACTTCGCAAGACGGCTGTACATTATATGTCCACACATCTTCACTTGCAAGTCGATTTTTCTGTTCGCACAGTGTAAACACTGTGATGTTAATTGTTTAAGTTTAAGCATGCAGTTGTGTGCATCCATTCCTTGCTTCTCGTTCATCTCAAAATCGCGTCTTTAACTTTTAAAGCGTGGTTTAAACATCAGTGGAACGCACTGATGCATCGTTGAGCTATTGTGAAAACACACTTTAGGAGGAAATCCATTGTGCCCTCTTCCCGTCACACAGACGGTGCACTTGCTGACATTAGGAGAATTAAGAACGTGTGATCGTAATCGATGTGCCGTCTGTTTGCAAGTACTTGCTACTGGGAACGACTAACGATACAACCAATAGCAACCGGCCAACACCATGAGTCTCATCAATCACACACGTTTCCTTCCCAAGTGAAGCGGCAGTCTGTCGCTTATACGCAAAGAGAAGCATGGGCACACTTTCTTTGTTTTTTAAAATGCTTCATAGTTCAAAGGCAGTAACCAGTTGATGTTTACCAGAAAACAGGAGGTACAATGTTCCTTCAAAAGAGGGGACATCTTAAAAAAGAGTACACACGCTGCTTTGTCGTCTAAATGCGCAAACGATACTTCAAGCTGATGAATCATTCATTCCTTGTTGCACTCATTCTTTCTCTTTCCAGACAGCGGTGAAGCCTCTGTATTGAGGTTCAATTTTTCATAATACGTTAATATTACACTTACAGCTACAGCCTGTGACACCTCAGTTTGACAATGCATAATTAAAGGTTCAAGCCCGGGTTCGCACGACTACGGCTGTTTATATTCAAACAGCCCACCAGTGTCCAGTCTACAAATAGCCTCGTGTCAGATGGCAGCGAACGTCCTGTAGTGGAAAAGCTAAAGACCATTACAGTCTATTTTGTTACAGGTCAGCGTTGACTACGAAGCTCTCTCGAGTTCCGTCAACAAGGTGTCCATAATTTCATCCATCTAAGTAAATTAGTTTTTAAACTGCATTGGTGTGAAAAACTCGACCGAGCAGCAAAAAGAATCCAGAACCCGGTAAAAATTGCGAATCAAACTCACTTGGGTCTCGCGCAGTCCACTGTCTCGCTCATAAAGTAATTTGACAATCTCGCGCTCAGAATGCTGAACATTCTATAATAAAAAAGAGAACGTAAGAACATAAAAAGGTGGAAGTGCACGATCATCAATACAGCTGTAAATCGACACAGACAAACTATAAGTTATTTCAGCTCTCCGTAAAGATGTACGTGGGTCAAAATGGATGGGTTACAAGGTTCAACTCACGCTAAAATCATTCAGAGCTGGATCCGTACCACTGCCAATCTCCGTGGCGAACCGGTCTGTGAATAACGCTGACACCAAAGCCCATGTGTCCTTTTCCAAATTCAAAAACTCCAGAGTATTCTTAACATTCGGTAACCTGGAGCGCGCAGCCAATTGAGCAATAATTCGAACGAAACGTACCCATCACGATACAGTGCAAAACTAGCTAGCTTGGGTAAATATTGTGCAGTCAGCGTACACAAACTGGTGTACTGCAAAGGTAATTCAATGGGAATGTTTGATCCAGTCTGCCACAGTTCATGAAACTGGTCGAAAAGATTGGAACCATCTGATACAAGTGAAGTTATGTGAGATTAATGAAATCAACGAGAACATACCGAAGGCTTCAGGATTATCATCCAACAACAACGTCACGTTCGTGGGCAAGTTCGACTTTCCTTCGAACTAAACAGAACATCAAGCTGATACAAACAGAATTTACTCCAGAAAACGTATCCAACATCACTGATTCCAGAGGGAAACATTGTTCCTACACAAGAAAGCATACAGTAAAGAATAACAAAGGCACGTGGAACAAATCAAGTCGCAGGAGTTAATGATATGCTGTGATAGACAAAAAAGATATATCACGCAAATTAAAGGCTTACCGATGAAATACCACTAAACTATGTGAAACACGACACAAGCAGCAAAGTACGCAGCAATCCCCCGCAATAAAATGCTTCGAATAAGGACCACCTAACTACACGTTTCACCTCGGTCTGAGCTCAGACGTTTTTCCGTTGACCTACCACTTTTTCAGAGACTGCACTTCAAACTCCCAACAGCGACCACCTTGAAGTTCTAAGTCTCTCTGAATACAGTTATGATCAATGTGTGCAGCAATGACCAGCAAATTCGATCAAACTTGACGTTGAAGCGTGCACGCACATGAACTTTATACCAATCATGAATACACGTATGTATCACCACAAACCAAATATCACATTATGGTAACCAGATCGACATATGGTGTTCGTAGGAAGAAATATAATTGCCTTGTGTTAGCCCAAACTTGAACATCACTAGATGTTCCCAAACCAACCTAGTCGGCAGTCTGCGTTTGCGTGTCATACTGGGACGTAGTGCCCACCTAACTTGGTGGTGTCTGTGAGTGCATGTCTACCTTCAAGCCCATTCGTTTTGTAGCGAAAAGGCGTCTAATAAAGCACAATCTTTATTGTCCAACACGCTAGTTACCATGCTACACGCGCACTCGCGTTTATGAGTCAGCATTCCAGTCCATAACACCCCCAGGTTTCCGCTCACGCGTCGTGTGCACTTCCGCCCGGTTTATTTGTGTGATTAGTGCCGTCTATCGAGGGGTTTTCCGCCTACCATTCTTCCTCTGTTGGTCCGATTTCGTTGAGCGATCGTGCTGTCCTCCATCTATCCACAGTGGGCTTTGATCGTATTCCACGGGAGTGTCGAGATATACTTGCGAGTGTTGGAATAATCGCACCTTCGATTTCGTCATCCATTCTATTTTGCCTGCTATGTCTCGCCCGTTGGTCCGACCCGATCGAGCGATGACTCATCCGACTGCCCCCGTTGTCCGCCATCCGACCGTTGAGGGTCTTTGGGATGTAACTCCCCTCCGCGTCGAGGTATTCCACCGAATGTTGGAACGCTCACACCTCCGCCTGACAATCCACCACAGTACCACTAAGCCATTGCTGCACTGGATGGATGCCCATTCGATGAGCCAATGAAACAGGTCGTCAACCAGGTATGGCGTGACGAGTGGAATTAACTAGTACTAAAACCTAGGCCTACTCTAACTGTTTTTTCGACTGTTTACAGTAAGTGAAAGCGTAAATCCTGCTTTCTGAAACAGATGGCTCAAATAATGAAGGTGCGGCAAGGCGGAAATTCCTCCAAGCTTATTACTTAGTCATGTAGTCAACAAGACATGCTTAAAAAGCAGAGCAGACAGCGACAGGCAAGAGCCACTTGAAGTGTATGAATGAAATCATGAGCGTTTAAAAATGTCTACGAAAAGCCGCATATGTCGTTCTAAGAATTTGAGAGTGGGTTTTTGTGGATCAGGGCCTCAGTACTATGTGAACCTTGAGTTACGAACCTGACGGAAACGCGAAAGTATTGACATCTAGCTGGTTTACTTCAGTCGTATAACGTTCGAGCTCAAAACAAAATGACAAGATTCGAGAAAATTGCTTCGAGACTAGAGCCTCCTCGTAAACTGAATTTTAGAATTGGATAACCAGGAAAAAGAAGAAAAAATGCAATTGCTGAATTCAGCATGATCCCAGTAAACGGTACCAAAATATAGGTTCACTGAAAAAGAAATCTACAACGTAGGAGCACGATCTGAACAAATGTATTAACTGTTAGCTCCTTTTTGATCCAGCGGTAGAAAAATTCACATAGGTCTCATCTCGACACAAAATACTCACTTTCGAATTGAACGATGTTGCAAGAGTGGACGACTGACGAGCATCCCTGGAACTGATAAGAGTCATAACACAAAGGCTAAAAGAATAAAGACGACTGATAAATTGAAGGTAAGGAACACCACAAAGCCGATCAAATTAGTAACATGCTAAAATTCATCCGATTTAGAAAGACGCAGCATACTAGTGATTACCAGGATGTATCGGTTACCATTATAGTTTTGCTGACACAATGTTTCATCATCCTCAGCTTCAAACAAAACTCTACCGAGACCAGTTTTATCCCTGTTTGGATTCAACAAATACAAGCAGTTCAGACTGGAACCGAATCGGTAGGTTATAGCACAAATAGCCAAATCTCTTCAACATAACTGATGGTCGAGTTTGGATCGTAAAAAGAAAACTGGTCATTTGAACGTTATTCCGATTTTATATATTTAATGTGTCTGAACAAAGCGGGAAGCCATCTAGAATACTGAAATGATAATGAGTCGTATGAGAAATTACGTTCAAAAGAAATGAACCAAAAAAGCGTTATCTGGTAGTGGAAAATCGTTTCCAAAAACCCCGTTTGCAACCACATGTTTGACATTGCGTCCACTACTCACTACTTCGTGAGATGCGAATTCTACTTCGTTCATTTCATCCGGTATATTAAGTGACGTTTGCGATACACCAATGCGCATATGAACCGAACGCTATCGGGTTGATCAGAGCTAAACAGGAACATCCAAATAACAAAGACTCAAACATGCGACCGTACGACGATTAACCGCCGTCGCTACCACCGAGCCATATCAAGTTCCTTTCGAACGTTCGTAATTTACGACTTGGATGAGGATGTCAGCACACGTAGCTCCCAACGAAAAACTATTGCTCGTCAGTCACAAACGTGTGGTCAGCATAAAAACAAAACAAAAGGGCTCGAATTGAGCTAAAAGCATACACATCGATCTGGATCACTGGCGATACATACAAATAAACCCACAACAAGCGAAGATTTTTGATGGCCTATAGCCAGTGGACCAATTCTGTTATTTTGATATGGTGATCAGGCGTGCATACCGAAATGATCCGGAGAGCTATGCAGATTAGGATTTACGTCCAGTCAGGTACAACCATGACAAACAGACTGAAGATGAGCAAGCAGGTGAAAAACAGCTACATTCGTGCGGCTGTAGGGCGCACTACTGACTATGTAGGAGTGTTTATGCAGGGAAGCACAATCTTATGTTTTCCGCGTGAGGAAAAAGAAGGTCAGCAAAGAAATCTAGAGTAAAGAGCACTCAGATCGCCCAACGGTTGATCGAGCCCGTCGGCGTATTATACAATACGGTCGAAAAATCGTTGGTAGCATTCAAAAGACGGGCGTCGATTTGAATAAACCTGAGTGCGACAATAATCAGAATAAAACACCAGTGTCGCAGTCACCGCACCCTCAAAAATCTCAATGTCAAATGAGCCACACTTTCAATCCAATGGACGACGGTAGCGTACCCACGAAAATTTCATCTCGACTCGTCTCGCAGATCGGACTTTTAAGCAAGAAACCCAAACTGCCATTTCCAAAATTAACGTCCTTCCGAGGCATAAACGTGGTGGTGTTCTCCTAAAAGTATTACTGTGCAAGCACGTTCTACTTCGCAACCTCGCTTTTTGCCTCTGCTGAATCGTTGACAAATAACTTGTTTTTTTACAGTCAAAACGACTTATAAACACTTAGGCTTCTAATGTCCGCACGCTGGCAAATAGGTCAGTAAAGTGCTCTATCGAGTATCCTCACGAGTTTGAAGATTAATACGCAACGCGTCTTTGGGAGGCGAATCTATAGCATCGTTGTTCGCCAAAACTCTCCTTGCGGCAACTGATTATCCGAGCATGGTGCATGTAGAAGAGACTCAACTGCGAAAAACCTGGACTTCAGCTGGATTCTAACCAGCGACCGAAACAATATGCACCAGCGCGGTAAGTGATTTACCGGCTGAGCCAGGAAGGCACGCCGGAAGCTAAGAAGTTTCACATTTAGACCTATTTACCCATTCAGCTAACTGTGTTATATGGAATACACCAAACGATTCAGCTGATTGACTGCTCAAACCGGATTTCTCGATCAGTTCACGCTGGAATCCACCGACGCCAACGATGAGCATTGACTCTGTATTACTAATAAATAGTTTGGCAGATATGATAATTTGGAAGAGATCTAATTGCGAAAAATATTGCATTCATTAACATTGTTCCTTACTGGTTCAGCTGTCGGACGAACAATGCTTGCATTATGAGCTACCGATCTTCAAACACAAAACACTGATCTTCAGCGGCATCCGGGTAAGCGGGTGGGATAACTCAATGCTATCAGAAGCGTCTCCAGACTGTGGACTAAGAGACGGCCTCCCAAGTGGGGGCGAACTGCGAAATAAGCGGGATTCTAACGGCGAATAAACAGTCGTGGACAATGAGTGACAGTACTACCAGGGCGTGATGGATTCATGGTTGGTAACTAGGTCTCCTATGAAGTGCCACATAAGCCGTTTGACGATACTGCGACATGGCGTGTGTTACCTCGCCACAAAAGGGTTTTAGATGCCCTAAACGGGAGCACATAGACTCCAGGACAGCATGCCGTCCGTCTGAAATGCTGTCCGTATGGCGTATTGACATCCCCAGTCTCTGCCAGTCGTGAAAAAACCATGAAGGCACACAAATCACCTTAGTGATCACCGGCTCCAACGTGTACGCAATGTGTCCCGGATACCTTGAATGGCTGGACACCATTCGAATGGCGCATGAACCAATCTGGTCACCGGCTCACGGATACAGAAAGCATGCAACTCAACAGTCCCGTCGGTCTTGAAATCCCTGGCTGTGCAGATCTACCACATCAGATGCGTCTCCGTTGACGAATCCTTGAACTGCTGCGCTGCTTCTGTCAACCTCTTACAAGGTGCATTGGGCATCCTGGATGGATGAACTCCATCCGAGGGATGTATGTACAGAACCACTACTGGTCATCAATCCCCAATGGATTGCGAACTCCGCGCTACGCCCCGTTGTCTCCTGGGTTAGGTTTTTTTTTGAACGAAAGGATCCGGGTGGAGTCCCTCAAGTCAGCAGTCTTCTTCGGCCTGGACAACCAAGAAGTATTCTGTCCATACAAATACGAACTTATAAACGTACATTAATCATTAATTGCTACTGTGTCCTTGTCGTAACTATTTGGCGAGGGTTTCGGCGATCGGCTTTGCTTCATTGTTACATTTTACTGAACAAAACCAAATTGTCCACTTTTCCTCCCTTTTTTCAAACATCTGGTTGCTTGTTGACTCCTCAATCCCGTTTTCAAGCATATACCAGAGACTTACTTCAGTTGCCGCGCGCGACAGAAGTTAAATCCAAAAAGATGTTGTGCCAAACACCAGTTTCTTTGCTTGAAGGGCACAACCGCCCATTCGTCCCCCTGAACACCATTTAGGCTAACACTTAACAGATCAGCAGATAGCTCCTGTAAGTACTTTAGAGACTCTCACTACCGATATATGTTGTCTTGCTGAAACACGGCTTCAGGATTCTACCTCAGTTCTAGAGCTCCATTCCCTGTCCATCGTTTTACCATTCGAGTACAATGTGCGCTTATCTAGAGTCCCTGCGGCTCAAGCCTCTGGCTAAACCGGTATTAGAATTACCCTAAGAGCATACGGGGAGAAAGCACTATTATACTGGATTCCCGTCAGCAACCACCCTTGTGCTACCAGAATCGAAGATACGGTTGGAACATCAAGAGGCGCCCATCACAAACGCTGTTTGTTTGTTGTTGCGGTATCTTCCTCCAAAGACTGTAGTCCAGATGCAATCAAATATTATTTTTATCATCAACTCACTAACCTTCTACACACCGCGTCGCGTATGGACTCTGTTGTACTGGTTGGAGACTTCAACGCTCAAGTGTACAGATTAAGCGCCGACGAGCATGACTTAGGTGACCAGCACTCTTACGGTACTCGTCGAACAGACAACAGTGAACGTTTGTTGCGGCTCTGTGATGATAACGGTCTGTTTCTGCAAGGTGCTGATTATCGAAGTCCTAGACGTCAACGCGCCACCTGGTGACCTCCATCGTCCAGCCAATATTGGACACATTGACCACACGGCTATCAGCTATAAGTGGTGTGAATGTTTCCAATAGTGCACGTCAATCTATGGCAACTGCATGGATTCTGATCATGAACTGTTATGTGTCAAGTTCGCTTTGCGCTTTAGTGGGAGATCACTTTGTCATCAACCACAAACTGGTGTATCCAAATGTCGGGGAAGAACCCAATTCCCCAAAAATACCGTTCTATTTGACTTCGCACTGGCCTAACTCACTACCGATTGTAGTGACCTTCATAGTCAGCACGGTCATGTGCCACGTCCCTCATCACGTGCGTTCTAAACCTTTGTGCAAAATCCTGGCGCCCGGCCCACACGCACGTACTTTACTTGGGACATCAACGTACTGTCTGGATCTTTGTCTGGTCCACTTCTGTCCTTGTTTCC
>JTDE01002457.1:16000-28568 GCA_014338405.1 Paragonimus skrjabini miyazakii
TTCTGAGAAGTTGTTCATAGTCTAAGTCAATCGGATGTATCAGCTACTAGTTTGAGCGCATATTGCATCCTCAGACGTCATTCATAGCGTTAGCAAATTGGGTGGAGAAGCTGCTATTGGGAACGCATACTGCATTCTCACGTGTTGTTCACGGCCTAGGTCAATCGGATGGGGCAGCTATTTGTTTTGTCCCCAACTCTGCCCAATCAGGTTGAATCGGCTGCTATTGCGAACCGTTTGTCGGTGTTCCACCTTTGTTTTCCTTACATCAAAGTGTATAAATAACGGAAGATTTTACAAGCGGTCCAACGGCACGTTTATCGGCACTTTTTGACATTTCAGCAGTCATATGTCTGAACTCATTGTGGATATGAGCGAACCCGATGACTGCTGGTCACTGTTTGCACCGACCGGAGACTGCTTCTAGCTGCCAATGACTGCTGATTTTTAACCTCGTCGACACTTAATGTTTAGAACACCCATTCCCAACACCGTGTGGCCATTCAGCAATGTCTCTGAAATTCAATGTAACTACTACACAGGTGAAGATAAGATATCTGTTGATCATTGGTTTGACTCCGCCGTACAATTGAAGCCGCAACTTATCAAGTGGAAGTGACAATCAGAACTCTGCTTCTTACGACTGTTTGTCGATAATGTCACCAACGTCAGGGGCATTTCTGTATGTTCTGAGATGTTCCACCATGTTAATGTCCAACTACTAGACCACCATTTATAAATTCTGGCGCTCCGCGCTTGCCTGACTACCGTCCTTCAATGTGGCTTGATGTAAATGCTGTCTTGGTTCAGGATATGGGTGACATCACCCGAAAGTATATGGTTTATATTTATTTTCATTTTCCCACTATTGTCACAGACCTCTCATTGTGTTGTGAGCAATCAACACGTTCTGTATCTCACCTCGTGTCTTGCGATGACTGTCAACGTCACTCCTTGTACCAGTGCAGTCAAGACATGCCGAAAGAACTTGTTACTGAGACCCCTGTTACTAACAACTGTCGGTGAATATTTAAACAAACAACATACAAACCATGCATACGCAGCTCACCTGCTTGCGAGTAGTACTGCAAGTCCTCATCGGCGCCGTTCTTCAAAGAATGGCGCAACAACTCCCACAACCGTAGCGTCGTGGGTGTTTTGGATGGAAGGATCGTGGAATACCTCGACAATTTTACATTACATACTCAAAAGCAAATGTGCATCAATCCAACCTCATTACTGTCCCTCGCTGCACAACAAGGTATGCTGAAAAACCGTCCGCGATGCGATTGCGGTTGCACTATGCTGATAGGAACAGATCACTTGGTGATGTAACGTTACCGCTGGAAGTGTGTAGTGACCAGTGATCGTGTGGCTTCCCTAAGGATCCCGACTGCCACCGTGTTTTCCTGCTCGTTCTTTCTATATGCATGATTCTTTGTATGCCTGCAATAAGAGGCCTGATATAAACTCAGTGCCACTTTCTTCAGTCGTGCAACTAATTGCACGCAGCGAATGTTTGCCCTTTTCTTATCGACTCATCTATTATCCTATTCTTTAAGGTCGTTTAATCCGGACCTTTTCGAGCGTTGTTTAACGCACTCGAAGGTTCCACGCACTTTTCGTCTAACGCGCTTTTGAGTGCCGCCGGGTGGGCTGTAGCTCACCTCGTGCTTCTTCCTTTTCTCCTCTTGGTTGATGCTGTTGACCCCAGACTAGGCTAAAACTAACTAATTATCATATTTCCAAACACTGGTGGAAATATACGGTTTGTTTCCAAGCCCCGCTGCCTTCTTTAGTTCGATGCCTGTTGGGACTGCGTTTCGATTTCTCTTCAGGAAAGGCGTTTAAAAGTGTTAGTGGACGAGGGTTGAGCGCATGCTCACTTGTCCACTACAAGTGTCCCGCTTGTGGGAAGAAAAGTTCAGTAAAATAGGATCCATTTTCAGTTTGACGCATTTGTCCCTGTTTGCTACGCTGGGCTCATAAAATCAGAATCATAACCACTTCCGAAATACTGTGTTCAGACTACAAGACAGTGCCTAATTTTCATCGTCGATTACGCCACATCTTGACAATAGTAGGCCCAAACATTTCACTCTTCACTAAGTGGGAACAACGGTCCTTCCACCAAAGAATCGGCGGACTCAGGAAGAAGGACGGCACTGTTTCAGTTGTGGGAATCGACTAATCTCTCTTCGTGAAACGGAAATATCACAGGGAAAGCCATTTGTCTAAGACTTGGGTGTTGGGATGAATCGAAAGGGATACCACAAATGCGCTTATGGTAGTTTGTCCTGGAAACAAACGGAATTCCGCCACGTTGATTCCCATCATCCGACGTCACGTGCGAGTGAGTCTAATCGTGCATTCATAGCACTCGATAACAGCCTGACACCATCATTATGACTGACGAGTGGAGGGCTGACCGAACGCTGGATGCCATAGCTCACTATGAGCATTGGACTATCTACCACTCAGTTAACTTTGTGGATCCAGAAAATTCAGTCATTCATACACAAAATGTTGAAAAGTTGTAGTCGTTTGCTAAGAAGCACTTTAGGGCAATATCGGGATCTAATCGACAGTTATTTAGCTCGCACCTACAGGAGATTTTGTGACGCATACGGAATCCCCGGAACTGTGTGGGACGACTGTGATTCGCTTTATCGCATACTGACTGCCTCTACGATTAAGTTTCATTACCGGTAGTTATCGGTAGGTTTTTCATTTTTTCGCCCGCCCATTCTCCTATTTTAGGTCCCCACTAAAATGTTTCCCAAGTTTCACGACTTATAAAAACAAACAATATCGCAGGCATGTCCGAGTAAGCCGGTTGCACTATATATTTTTATATATCACACCTTCAGGCTAGCGCCAATATAAAAACCTCGCTGTGCGTCAAGTACCATTTCAAAGTCATACCCAATCGTCGAACTGTTCCCCACGATACATCAAACAGAAGAGTTGTATATAAAACAATATACTTGTAATCTTTATCAAACGTTGCTGATTTCGATCCATCAAGATAATGATATTACTAGCATAGTCTCGCGGCCCTGGCCCAAGGAGAATGTCTCAGAATGCAGCCTGTGATCACAGCAGTAATTACTTCACCAGATTGACCTAGGTTATCAACAACGTCTCACCATGCAGTATGCACTCACACCGATAGATAATTAAGCCTGATTCACATAAGCTACGGATAACTTCTGAATATTCAGTATAGGTTCACACCAGCAGCTGCTCCGCCCGATTGACCTAGGCCATGAACAACACGTGAGAATGCAGTATGCGTTCCCAATAGCAGCTTCTCCACCCAATTTGCTAACGCTATGAATGACGTCTGAGGATGCAATATGCGCTCAAACTAGTAGCTGATACATCCGATTGACTTAGACTATGAACAACTTCTCAGAATACAGCATGCGTTCACACTAGGGCTATTCTAACTTGATTCACTTAAGCTATGCAGACCGTCTGAGTATACATTCAAACTAGTAGCTGCTTTAACCTGGTTCATTTAGGCTATGAATAACGTCTCAGCATGCAGTATAGGTTCACACTAATAACTGCTCCAACCCATTGTCTTAGGCTATCAACAACGTCTCAGCATGCATTATGCGTTCGCGCTAGTACCTGCCATACCCGATTGACTTAAGTTATGATGAGTGCCTGAGTATGCAGTGTATGTTTACACTAATAGCTGCGCCTTCCGAACCACTTTTGTCAAAAACAATTTGAGGAACGAACACATTCGGGAAGTGATGAGAAATTTTATTGGAAGCGTTTGGGGTACATGGTAATCATCGTTTTTAATCCAGTTGGCTGTCGTATTGATTGGAATATTTTTCTGAACTGCGATAGATACTTGACGTTCTAACCACCAAGTTGTGACTGGCCGAGAGGTATACCTCCCAGTGATCGGTAGGTAGCTTGAGTTAATCTGCTTCTGCATACTGTTCCGTATGAATGTCACGTGACCACAATCTAGTTAGAAACAATGCAGTAGATTGAACAGAATTTACTTCTGAAGAGTCTCGATGATAGAATGGGACTTGACACCCTTTTCTTACGCCATTCCATATAAACCGAGAATGGATATAACCATGTGATATCGCCATTCCCAATCATTTCGAAGAGCAACGTTTCATTGACCAGTATCTGACTGAAATCTTGCAAACACGAAGAAATACTACAGATATCGTACAGACAAAGAAGCTGGAAATGTTGCCATACATGTTTCACCATCAAGTGTGTTGGCGTTCTTATTGAAATGCAATGTCAACACCGTGTGGTCGTATATTTTTATTTCGACCATATCTTCAAAACACCGCAAAATGAAGCACTCTTAGGCTGTAGGATGACTTATTTCGCCTCGAAAATTGCAATGATCGCATTTATAATACTTGAAAAAGTGAGCTAACACCAACAACGGGTTTGCCAAAATGGTGGAAAATGTTTCCATCACCAAGCTAATACTTTCGGGACTTATCCGATGTATTACAATTTTCTATTAACGCTGCTTGTTTACACTCAATGCACTGTACGTACTATGCTTGAAAATCCGACATCAAAATTTCCAAAAAATATATGACATAAAAAACAGGATTTGCGCCGTAAGGGCCGTTTTACCTTTTGAACGATCTTCAAGATGAATCCCGTGAAACGGATAATTACCATATATCCCAAATTGTTTATCAAACGACGAGTTGCGCCAAGATGACTGTTTTGCCTCTTGAACGATTTTCAGTGGACAATTTAAGAGTTTCCCATCAAATGTCAATACGTGCACGCATATTTCGCTCGATGGAGACTCTGGCAATGCTTTTTGCTTCATAGTGCACCCGGCACAGCAGATATGATGAAAATCGCTTAGAAATAAAGTCTGCGCATCTGGTTGTCGTCTAACTTATGCTCAGCTTAACATCATGAAATGGCGGGAAAAGTGTTTCGTCGCTCTTTGGATGATTCAGCGCACTTTCCCACGCTCAGATAGGAAGGTGTTTCCAGCGCTTTAGGGAGTTAATACAAGACCGCTTCTCGAGTATGCTAATCAGGTCGTGTGTACCTACAAGAAAAAATGAATACTCGCTGTTCAGCGTGTCCAGCGCATGGTTACTACATTCGTCACAGGACTAAGAAATGTCCCGTACGGGTCTCGACTTGTAGTTCTTTACTTGTATCCATTCGGCCTTCGATGACTCCGCGGCGATTTATTTTCACACTTCTCCAGGGTAGTTCAGATTGGACGGGTCTTTATCATGGCGAATGGTGACGGCCGGCAAGGAAATAACAGAAAGGTTTTCAACCTTCGTCCTCAGACCTTCCTTAGGCAAAAGTTCTATTCATACAGGGTTCCCAGCAAACACATGGCCGACTCAGAGGTGTTGGTCAACATCTGGCCAACTGATGGTCGCACAATAGGCGAATTAGTCGAGAATAATAACTGGTAATTAACACGCTCCTTGTGTTATTAAAACGAGTTGTTAAAAAGTTTTAAAACACATTATCATACTCATGACTTTTCATCACAATCCGTTCACGACATCCACCGATTTGTGCACGATTGTTTCATTCCATGCCCCCACTGAACGCGTATTAGCAGTTTCACTTGTTTCGTGTATGGTGAGAACGTTGAAACCTATCAACAGGGAGTAAATGCCCTCTTGGGTAGACGGTTAACATTATTTTTAATATATTCTGAATGGTAATTGACGGATTGTTTGAAAAAAACATGAAATGTGTCCACTTTGCTGTAGGAAAAAGGTTTGTTTTAATGTGCTAAACATTCTTATCCGGAACGCTAAGGAATTGCGATATTTCGACGAAAAAATGCGTTGGCGATGTAGCTGAAATTTAGACTTTGGTTAATTTAAGCAGTTTTAGCAACAAAAGAATGAAGAACGTGCACAATATAAGTTGTAAAATATTTTCATGTGAATTGTGTATTCGATAATCCATTAAAATGTTGATGACAGCTGATTTACATGTAAAGTTGTATAATCAACACCATGTGGAACTGGGAATACCAGGTATTTAGCGACACCGTGAGCAAGTAGATACAACTGCAGTAGGTGATTCTCCGGCACAATGTGAGCTTTATTCTATGTGGTCAGGTTACCACAATTACTGCGCACTTTATTCGGGTATAAGCTGGTTTGGTAATACGGTAGCCAGGAATTGGGTGGAAATATGAAGTCTTATGTACCACATAGTACGTTGAATCTCACAGGTTTATAATTGAACGCAATGACGTTTATGTTCGACAGTCAGCCTACGTGCACCCTATACTCGCAAGGAAAATAAAATGGAAGTGTTGGAATTCATTTATTACAAGTACATCAATATGCGCATCATTCCAGGCGGTTTTCTGCAGCCTAGTTGAGTTCCGTTCTGCCACAGTATGAGTCATCTTCGTGCTGTGTGTGTACATCTAAAAGTAAGTGTTAGGTAATTTCAAAGGCGTTGCATAGCTTACCATAACCAATGACGTCCGTGACATCAATTGGTATTACTTTCACTCGGATTCGTTTGCGCGGATGTACAACACGGAACTCGTCGTCCGACGTAGCTGGGTCATCAGTAGTTACGGGTGCTGTACGGCGCATCTTTTTGATTGAAACATCCGAGGAACTATGTTGTTTGAGGTGGATGCAAATAAAACGCATAGTTTATGAAATAACGACGTACCTGGTGATGGGGGGTTGCAGCTGTCCATTGCAGAAAGGGCAGTGCGACAAATCTGTATTGTTCATACATTCTGAGTGAAACATTAGTCGGTCGCTGTCGCATCGGTAACCATTCTTGTTAACAGGAACACCACAACGTTCACAGGGCACCCCCATTTTAACATTCTTCTCTCATCCTGGCTGCTTGCACTGCATCTCAAACTCCCGCATTAGGCACTCGCTCTGGGACTAAATTTTAATGATGGCCGTGGCTAAATGATCCAGTGGATGAGTGCTATTCTTAATTCGCCCACTGGCATTCTCCTGACGGTTGTTTGTTCGGTTTCCGAAGTGAAGAACGTCTGATTGTGCATGGATGGCCCACTAAGGCTTTATATAAAGTCAATTGCACATTAGGTAGTTCATAAACGTCGGGTTTGTGCGTCTGATTTACGCAACATCTTGGTTGAACCTTAAACATAAATGGACAAAATTTTCACTCACTCTTCCAAGTTATCCATAGTTGCCATACGATGAAACAAATGGCGACTTCTAAGTGAGTTGGTCTAAATGGAGATTACAGGGTTAACGACATCAACTTACGTGTTTCCTCATGGCATCTCGAACATAGAAACAACATAGCATTACGTCGCACCCAAACACGACTCGTGCTGCTCGCATTTGGGTCGCCATTTTGTCCATCACAAACGTTCTCACAGATATGTGATCCCCCATGACATGACGAAATATTTCAAACGAACGACTGAGGGAAGCGTACTTTTCACTCCCAACGTAACCATTCATCACGGGTCATCGATGGCCCGGCCCGTCTGTGACAAGAATTTGATGTACCTTCAAGCTACGACCGTACATGTGAATTGATGTAGGCCATTTGTTAGGTGTGTATCATACAGCAAGGCAGTTAGGTTAAGGTTGTGCTCTAACGTAAAAGAGCTAACAACCAACATCGTTTTCCCCCTAGTGACGTTGAAGCGTGATTGGCAGCATGTATCATGAGAACTGGGCAATTGAAGGTAAGTGAACTCAAATCATTAAACACGTCGTAATCCGCAGCTTTGGCTCCCACGTTGCTTTTATATGGTACACCTGTACGCCATCTACCACGTAACCTCATTAGTTAACACACTCACATTATCACACTTCAAGCGTCCATTGTTTGATTCCTTACTTGAACCAAGCACGTACAATAAACTGTGTTCCTTCACATATTTCTCCAAACAACTTCGAAATTCGTGGAAGCTAGAATATTCCCGGTCCTCGAATAGATCTTTGAATCCCTGAAGATAATCCATCACCTGAAATCAAATTTGTAAACAATTAATATTTTATTAACATAGAACGATTTACTATCAATCCAACATAACATATACTTCACATGAAAAGGTATGAGTGCAATCACAACACCCACCATTATTATTGTTAGTCTGCACGCGAAATGAAGAACAAACCAATTAACGGTCGGTTAAAACAAACCATTTAACGCTCGTCACCATTTTTGTCTCAGAAACTGACGATTTTCAACTTCTTGAATGATGTCACCGAAATATTGCCAGATATTCACGGATACCTCATAAATTTACTGTTTTACGACAGATTTTACTACCTACAGATAGTTTTCAGCGGTGAGTACGGCTGTGTTGCATCGCTTGTGGTTTGTGGTCACTCACAGTGTCGTTAAAGGCTTTGTAAATGCCTTAAATTTATTTCATTATATCAATTTCCTTGTTCCGGCCGCATTAACGGTGATCCGGTCAAATATGTTACACGTATTCCGCCCAAAGCTTATTTGCAGGAAGTTGAATTTGCAGAAGCTCTGTGGAATTTCCTACATCACTACGGATGCATTCATCAATGAATCTGTCATTTTCTGAAACAAATTTGAGTTCTCTATCAGTTTGTCCAAATACGTTATTGTTGCATCTTGCATATTAGCCGAGATATTCCACTATTAATGCGTTGTGAAAACTTGTTTCTTTTGCAGATGTGATACACATGTAATGAATATTATGCTTTTGCAGATATTGACGAAGAAAAGGATGTTTATTTTCATACGTGGGACCTTTAGTGAGATAACCTACGACGTCCCCAAAATCCTAAACTCCGTGCGACGTGAGAGATGCCTTGCCAGTGCCACCACCCTGGTTCACATTACCTTGTGAATGTAAATTTACTGCAAACCACTAACATCAAAGTTAGTGTGCTGGCGTAGGTATCGCAGTTTCACACGTAGCTGTATAAGGAATCCGCGCCATCTGTATCATTGTAGGCTACATTCACTAGGATAACAATGTTTCAGCTACTACCGTTGGGAATGCCGCCCAACCAGGTTGAAACTTGTTTGAATCCTAAAGGTCAACTGGAATTTCCGTTGATATTCGTCCTCTCTGGCGGCTGCCGTGCGGTTGTGCTCAAGGTTCTCTCACGTCCAGTTCCCTAGCGCCCTTAATCGTTGCGTTGAAGTCCGCTTGTGAACGGTGAGTTAATAAATAAAGTTTGTTTGCAGATCCACCGTCTTCTCACTGTGACTTCCGATCCGTGTTAATATAAGGCTGGGGAAACCTTGGGTGTACGAACCTCGGAACTAGCATCACGAAGGACCTTCTGTGGACTACCTGCAATTTTTTATAATAAAAATATTGTTTGATCACAATAGTCTTTTCAATGTTTTCAATATTCACAAATTTTGTTGTTCGGTTGTTGAAAACTGACGGTGGCTCTCATCGTAATTGGGCATATTAAGCACTTGGGGAAAACTAAGGGAACGGTCGTGGTAATAGGCATCGTAAAATTCAGTAAACCGAGCACTGGCAAATTTTTTCGCCGACCGACTGCCTGTCTGGACAAACAGGAGTCGGACGGACTCCAGTTTTTGGTACAGGCCAACTCCGGTCCGACTGGTGGCCAAACACGGTCCGACTCCGGACCAACTCCGCTTTATTTGCTGGGTTATTAAACTTCGGAACAACTTTCCTTTTGAGGTCGTTAGCAGCCCCTATAGAGATCATTTTGAAGCATTACTTGATTCTCATTTGTCTAAAACATCTTCATGTTGGTAATCTTACTCTGTCCTTAGTATTTGCTGTAATCTCCAAGGCCGATTTTGCACAATGTGTTTTAATGTCTGCCTTTCAGGTGAACGTAGGCCAACGTGATACTGAGCGAAAACAACCGGGTACTTTGGGTCTATGTCTCCAACCCGTGTATCAGCCACTGAATCGCTGAATAAAGTCCGGTCGATTCAAATTTGGAGATAAGTTGTTCCTTCCGTTTTGCCATCATTTGCCTGTGTCTCGCATTCGGTCATTCAAGCGTGTGAGCATCTTAAAAGCGGGTTACCCTTGGTTGCAAGTTGGTTTTCACTTACTGGTCTTAAGTTAATTTATCTAAGCCAGACAATTCTACCCCGAGTCTCCTATCCTTGCCTCAACAAGCAGTGTGGCAAAAAGGTAGTGGCCGGAATTCAATGTGACATAAGCGATAGATGGTATTATCAATCGTGTACATGCATAAGCACAGAACTATATAAACTACAAATATACTGACCTGTGCTGGGTCTGCGTGGAATGCGAGACCAGAGGAAGAAAGTGGCTTAGTCTTTCAGACAGATCAGAATCTGTAATAGGTGCTTCACAAAGCACGAATTCCAGTACCAGGTCCCAAAACCAAACCAACTTCGGAACTCTGCGCCTACAAAAACAGTGACTAAACAAACCGGAACCTCGAGAAATGGCGTGCGCACGCCGACGGCCTATTGCAAGCGGCCCGTAGGCCCCACATCGGGAGGTAGCCCACTTGTGCGCTCAACGCCACTCACGTCAACGTTCATACGCCTTCGGAACCACATCTTGGTGTCCCAAAAACTTCAAAAGGCCAATGAGACTGCCCGGAGATCACGAAAAGCAACTAAAAGTAAGGCTTCTAGACCTTGGAAGGCGAAAAGTTTGACGCCAAAGGGGCATATGAAGAAAGATTGCAGGACGCCCCCGAGCGATCGCGTGCACCTAAGCCCGACTAATGTCGATGAGGTGCTTACACGGATAGTGCAACACAAGGAACATCAGCGTAACGTTACGGCCACTCTAGAAAAGCATATTCGTGCAGTTAGACAATTGCTAAGTTTCTAAGAGGCCATCTTGAAAAGGGACAGGAACATGAGTATTCACGTTCCCGATCCTGTCATACAGGATCCTAAACATAGGAGATCCTCGGAAAGACAACTAATTCTAAGCGTTCTGCGAAACGCTGAACTACCCGCATCGACGAAATGGCGCCGAGCGCACAGACTCGATAAGTGAATCTTACCTGACACACAAATAAACCATCCCAGACCGCTCCTAGTCGAATTTTGAGATTGTAACATTCGAAATCTGGTACTAACTAAAGCTGACACGATAGCCCAGAGAATGCTAGGCGTAAAGGTCGCAAGAGATACAGCCATGCATCACAAACCTGACCCGTATGTGGCGATTTCGACTGCACCAGAAATAAAAAGCGAGCATCTCGGCGCAAGCCAGGTCCGGGAAGCAAGTCACAACTCCAACGAAGCAAGACGACAATGCAACAGTTTAGGAGAGCCAACCACCGACGATAAAAATGGTTTACATCGGTCCGGATCATAACCACATATCCAAAAAACGAACGTATTCCTCGGAGGTTTCCTCCGAAACATGACTCAAGGAGGAAATAGATTTTGGGGACTGGGTGCGTGTGTTCCAGTGGTATCGCAGTGACAGTGGCAATGCCGTTGGAGGCGGTTGCCTATTGTTGATCCAAAGTTCTATAAGGCAGTCACCCGTGAACTATAACTGCAGCTGCGTGAATATTCAAACCGCCGTCAGCCCTCTCCATGTCAACCCCTCACTGATAGTCTTCGGGGCGTATCGAAGTACGGGTGCGCAACCAGAAGAAGATGAAACACTGCTGAAATCACTCCAGTCGGTTTACCAATCAAGCTATTGCATTCTCGTTTTGGGGATTTTGATTGTCCTAAAGTCAACTGGCGATTAGGATCCGTCTGTGTTAAAGGTTTTCATCACAAGCTGCTCAACCTAGTCAAAAATTTCACACTAACACAGCATGTTAGAGTGGCCACGAGATCCCGACCTGGTCAGATAGCCTCAACGCTAGACTTAGTTATAACTCGTCATAGCACTGACATCACTAACGTGTTGACTGCGGTACAACTCGGAAAGATTTATCACATGAGGATTTATTTCTCCTTCCAGTGTTCTCTGTTGGTAGAACAGGCACATAGAGTGCAACTTTGTCACCAAATCGACCACAACAAACCGATATTGGAAGCTGATAGAATGATCTGAGGCCCAACAGTCTCTGTAGGGGACGTCGATAATTTGTGGGCAAACCACATAGACAAACTTCGGGCTCTCACGGATAGGTACGTCCCTCAAAAACAAATGGGAGAAAGGGGTCGGAAGCCATGGGTTCGACCCAGGGTCAAGAGGGCTTTCTAACGCAAGCATGTAGAGTGGAAGGCATATATTCGACGAAAAAGACTTAAAAGCTTCATGGTATACAAAAAAGCTCGAAACGAAGCAATTAAAATAGCAAGGAGTGCTCGTCTCATCTATGAGCTTAACCTAAAATGCGACCTTATAGAGAACCCCGAAAGGTTTTATGGTTGTGCTCAGTCCAGATCCTTTATGGGGAAGGAAGGTGGGAGTACACTTTCCTATAACGGAGAGGCTACGACGACTGACAAGGGCATAGCGGACGCATTCATGACAGTTTCAAAGTGTTTATCGCTCAAGCAACGGAGCACCTGAGCCTCACCCTAACACTGTGGGTTTCGTCATGGTGGATCAGGATATTGCCCCCCGCGAAGTTGAGCGAGCATTATTCGAACTAAACAGTACAAA
>JTDE01002457.1:33184-52004 GCA_014338405.1 Paragonimus skrjabini miyazakii
ACAAATCGCTGAAAATCGCTGAA
This sequence comes from Paragonimus skrjabini miyazakii, assembly GCA_014338405.1. Taxonomy (NCBI): domain Eukaryota; kingdom Metazoa; phylum Platyhelminthes; class Trematoda; order Plagiorchiida; family Troglotrematidae; genus Paragonimus; species Paragonimus skrjabini miyazakii. The sequence goes on from JTDE01002457.1 coordinate 33,208, forward strand.
AATCGCTCACCTTGTGAGCGGCGCCACTTTCGAAATTTTCTCATTAGTCAGCCTCGTAGCGATGGCTGCGTCTAGTGCCAGTGGATTTGACCGTTTTATGACGATTTTTTCACCTGATGGTAGACTTTTTCAAGTTGGTTAGTTTTATTTTATTTCACGGCAGTGGTTTTCCAGAATATTCTCTTAAGGCTGTCAGCGTCGATGGTTTGATATCCGTTGGCGTACGGGGCGACGATTGTGCAGTTGTTGCTTCTCAGCTGAAATTGCCTGACAAACTGATTGAGCGGGAATCAGTTACCAGGTTGTTCCGGCTTACAGATTCAACTGGGTGTATCATGACCGGTATGATACCCGATTGTCGCGCCCAGGTGCATCGTGCACGCGCTGAAGCTGCAGAATTTAAGTATAAGCATGGGTTCGTTCCTTTTATTCAGTTAATATGTCAGTTATGAAATGCCCTGCGATGTTCTTGTTCGCCGCATCGGTGAAATCAATCAAGTTTACACGCAGTCGGCTGAAATGCGCCCGCTGGGTTGCGCCATGCTTGCCATCTCGTTCGATCAGGAATATGGGAAACCTATGTTGTACAAAGTTGATCCAAGCGGCTTTGTTGCTGGCCACAAAGCGGTGGCAGTTGGTGACAAACAAGTACCCGCCATGACTTTTCTTGAAAAAGAAGTGAGTGACCGTTTCGTTGACGTTATATTTCCTAACCAATCACTCCTACACAGTCCACGTTCGAAGGTGTGTTTTAATTTCATGCGTCGAAAATTATTGCCGTTTGTTAAAGGATAATTCTACCAGGTAAACATCGTAAATTGGTTGTTTTAGAACGATTAAAGAGAATGAGTTGTGCGTTCGACATGAAACCCTCTGTCTAGTGTTCGGATGTGAATTTCGACAACCGAACGTATTGCAGGATATGTGGCAGCCATGAAGCTTAGGTTTTCTAGAGAGGCGTTCACTGAAGCCTTAATGAACCGGTCGAATAGGGGACGGAACAAACCAGATTTATGGCAGTTATCCCAAACGTGTCACATGCAAGGAAGTTCATAGTCTTGGTTTGTTCTTCGGCAAGCGGTACTTGGTCTGTTTGTTTCATGGTAGACAACACGTTAGTTTTGATTGAAGTGTGAGGACGTTTCCTAATCGTGGCGCTCTACATATTTCTGTCTGGCCGGTAATGGCTATATCGGCAACTGACGATTACTCTTGAAATAAAAGCTCCCGTGCTGAATGTCAGCATTTCAGTTGTGCAGCTGTGTAACTGCAACGGAATGTTTTACCCAAAACTGTATTGATCGCCCGAAACTATTCTGGCTCGTCGTGTTTGTCGCATTCAATGCGGTGGATTTATAAAAATGTACTTTTGCTGACCTTATACTTTTTTTCGTGGATCCTTCCTAACTTCTTACGGTTCCTGTGCTGGTCCCCAATTTTATACTGCTAATTGGATTAAAAATCTGTCGGTGAGTTCCGTATCCTGCGACCCTGTTATCAAATACAAGTGGTGTAGGCGTTTTCAATCTTCGTTCAAGTAGGTCAGTGGGATACTAAAGTGATTAATAGTCCACATCTGTTCGTTGCAGTCTAGGTTTTAAGGCGTTAGTCGGTCTATTCCTTCAACTAATACGGTCGAGCTCGCGCTTCGGCTAGTTCCCGACCAGTAGTCGCGTCACTGCAGTGGGACCCAAATATTACTATAAAGTAAAACTGGGATGAAAAACGCGTCGTTGTGCCTACTTCAGCGGGTTGCGACCAATGGGCGGAGTTTTGTTCCACCGACTTTTTTATACTTCCATTCGTCAGACACCTAGATAAGTACTATTATTTTGGTTGGAGATTGTTCAAGTCGGCCACTTGTCTACGGAAACGCTTTTGTAAAGTCGAGGTGACCGCTACAGTTTCCGTTGGGATGTCGAAGACAATTCTAAATTTTATTCCCATCCTTTGCGTCAGTTATCATCGAGCGGTGCCGGTCAGTACTGTGGCTCAAGCCCCCGTTGGTCTTGGCTGTAGTTCACAAAACACCAGAGTGGTGAATAAGTACGTGTGAGGAAGGCTCAAAATTTCCAAAGTAAAAGAGCCATCAGTTTCAAGATATGGACTTGCCGCTGATTTTAACACTGTCATGCCCGAGAGCGTTCCAACCAGTGGCGTGGATGGCCTCAGATCCGTTAGCCGAACAAAAGTCACTTACCAACCTCCTTCAGCAGGGCGTTTAAGGGTTCCGTAGCTTATGATCGCGTCATTACCTGGCCGTCTAATTATTCTCTTCAACCTTAAGCTGCTCTACGCACCCTTTGCTAGTGCGACTTATTCGCACTAAATATCTCGATACATCACTTGGCTCCTTCCTCCCAAAAAGGAATTCCAAGTATCGAGACAAGAAGTAGCCGTTAGATTCCGTTTTAAAACACTGCGTTCCCTTGATCCAATTCACCAACAACGATAGAAGACATACGTCGCGAGATGTTACCATTTCGTTTACTCTCTTCAGTCACGAACGTAAAACATTGGAATATATAGGACATGCGGATAGCAACAACAACAGAATGTTTTACGTTCGTGACTGAAGAGATTCCGTTTTACTTAATAACCATCAGTTAGGCCAGCTTCGGTCGTTTCGAGTTGGTTCAGTTATATTCGGCTACTTTCACTTTTTGGGCGGTGTTTACTGTTAACTGATTTGTTTACTTGCACCAACGTATGTGAACTAGTACGATCTCTGAAAACGTGTGGATTTACCTTAGAACCGGATGTTCGGAACACTCAACGGAGTTGGGATCGGCGGTTATCTTCAGGAATTTCACAAAGTCAATTCGTCTTCGGCTACCGCCTGCGGATTATGTCTTATCAGTCTAAAATCTTCAAAAACGTCTAACTCCTTGGGTGAGGCACTTAGGACCGCAGTCTTATCGACTCTTCGTTACAACTATTCTGCCCCATGCGTCCAGGTTTGTTCCGTAGAGTTTGTACACACGCCTCTTTATGAGAACGGGGACTGGAAGGGAAATTCTTATTCCTAGGCTCTAATTCACTTACCTCAAACGACTTTCTTCAAGGCCGGTGGACATGGGCTCGCCAAGTAACTATCCATTTCGGTTTGTTTTTATACCCTATCTTGTGAAAATGACAACCAGCCCTGTCTAAAATATGTCCTACCACAAATAATTCCACTTTCCTTTTTTACCTAAACTATTGATGTATTTTCCGTTTTGAAGGATGTGAAATGTAGTGTTGCGAATGGTGAGTTGGGCTTTACTCACGTCTCATGCAGTGCTCAAGCCTCGTCCTTTGTCTTCTCCGCACGGACTGCCGCGACCCTCAGTGGACAGTGATAGTTGCAATCCTGGATCTCATGATTATATCTTGAGGTGTCTGGAAATCGATTATGTGGGGCTTCGAGTAACTAATTCACCGGTTTCAGATTGTTGTGTCATAAGTTGCTTTAATCCGTTCGGGACGTGTTCTGTCACTCGTTGAGATAGCTGTCAATCTGTTTTGCCTATACAAACGTCACCGCAATTGCAATTGAACTGATAGACGACGACGGCACAAGCCCCGCGAAAACATGCTACTGCTGACCCCTCCCCCACTACCCTATCAAGTTTAGTTGTCACGCCCATCCCGAACGTAAAACATTGGAATATATAGGACATGCGGATAGCAACAACAGATACAGCCAATCATAGTAACACTATTCCGGCAAGTCCAGTCTCGCGCCTCATCCCTTGCTTGGACCTAGAATGCGAATTAAGGTAGCCACTTTTAGCGTTCTCATTTTGAGACAGATAGGCCAACGAGCCACTTTCGCACGAACGTTAGACTCGTTGAATGTCGATGTCTGCTACACTTCAGAAATTACAGTTCAGGACAGTAGTCACCGCACGGAGATAACAGCACCCGCACTGTCTACCCGATACTAATCATACACTTCGGGTGACTCCACGGTGGCCGCTACCGGCTAAACTGGAATAGGTATAGTCTCCAGTACGACAACCACAACCACATTGATAGATTAGATCTAAGTGATTACTGGGCCAAAATCTCACAGACCGCTCATGAAGCAGGTGCTGTAAAATGCGGCAGTGGTTCGTGGGTTGAGCAAGTATTGGATTACAAGGAAATCCGTGGAGCTGTTAGATGCCAGACGAAACATTCCTTCTGACAATTCATATAGCAAGTTTAGGAGAGATATCCATAAAGAAGTGAAGTGTTGCCTGAATGCCGATCGTAAGGCCTGGCTAATGGAAAATGATAAGGAAATGGAAGCCGCCTTTACCTCAATTTAAACGAGCAGTCTCTTCATGCCTACCCGTGCTACTGGTACAAGGTGGCCGTCTGTCAATGAAGCTATCAGCAAGGTAGATGACACTCATCTGTAATGAGTCCAGAAGGTTAAAGCGGTGGGCGAAACACTCTCAGGATTAGTTTGGCTGGCTTCCTTCTTCTGCTGTGCAATCGCAACAAACTTGTAGTGTCGCGCCCTGGTCGGTAGATTCAGGACCACCCACGAAAACGGAGGTCCGCAATTGCATTTCAGCGCTCAAACGTAATAAGTTGGCTGATCTCGATGATATCATGTCGACGCCTTTCAACCAAGGTGGGGGGCGTTAGTAGAGACGTTGATTCAGTTGAGGTCATTGTATAGTAATGTAACGCGCGATCGAAACTTATAAGCGCGAATAAATTGCATTCGAAGTGACCTCCACGTCAACGTTGTGCATGAAGATCCTGAGTTGATAGACAGTCAGACGAGCAAAGAGGATAATTGTATTTTAACTACTGCTGCGTAATATACCTTCGGACACAGTCTGTATCTGCTCTTCTGGTTGCACTTCTTAGTAGTTACCATATTCAATAAAGGAGTCATAGGCTGTTGCGAAAGCCATAGGGGAATTAACTTGTCCCCAGTCATCACTAGGGTTCTTACATTCACTTTACTTCAACCCACTACATCCCATGAGGTAAATATCAGTGGAGAACACGCATGACTTTGTCACAGACAATAATGTGTTAATCAAATTTCCACCTTTCGCCAAATTCTGGAAACGTGCCATACCTATCGCTGATCACCAGTTGTCATTTTTGTCAATCATAAAGGTACGTTTGATTCGGTGGATCGATTCACACTTTTATAGTCGCTTAAACGCAGAGTTGTATGGACCAAGTATGTGAACATACTGTCGGCATTTTATTCCCATACTTCATCTCAGGTTAGGGTTTACGGTGAGGTATTGAACAGTTTCAGCGCCATACGTCGTGGCTGTCCAATTTCACAATTTCTGTTGGGTTTTGTGGTAGACGAAATAATGGAAGGCTGTTCGTGGCACTCAAGAAGCCAGAGTGGACCTCTTGCCTCATGGAAGGTTGACCGTTCTTGATAATGCAGACGACGGTGTGTTGTTGTTTGACCATTTTTAAGCTGCACAGACAATGCTAGATGCTACTTCGCGCCTTTCCGAACGTTTCGGAATACGCCTCGAAGTGCAAAGTGCTTCTGCAAGTTTGCTGTGATTACGTGGACTTTGTCTGTTAGTGAAGTTATGGAGGTCGTTGGTCGGTTTGTGTGCTTAGGAAGATGTACCCGTAGCAACGGATCTATTAAGAATGACTTATAAGCTCGTATATCGAAGGCCATGGCAGTTTTGTCAATTTAGAACGTCTCTGTCGACAGAGGCGTCTCTCTGGAGTGTATGGGTTGCGTATATTAGGCGAGTGTAAAAGCTTTGTTACTTTACAGCCTCGAAACGTGGCCGCTCAAAGTGATAGACAGCAACTGCCTCCATCGGTTGACACCAACGAGTGTTAAACGGACAGTTTAGGAAGCAGGTATTTGATAGTGATTATCACGCGAGGTTTTTTGTTAAACCCTTAGATTTACACAGACTTAGATGACTAGACCATGTTCTAGGGATGTCACCTGGTCGTTTGTCATACTGAATACTTTGTTGAGGTTGACTGGCGTAAGATGGGAGGTGGACAGGTGATGACGTTAAAATGAAGTCGTTCACCAAGGGGCTGACCACTTCAGGTCGGCTTCGGCACCCCAGTTGGTGACCTCGTAGCTCACAGCATTGGGGGCTAGAGACCTAAGGTGAGATGGCTGTCAGTCGGGTTCAATGGCTTGAATATTGTTGTTGTTTGGCCGAGTTGTTTGTGAAGTGAGTACATTTAATGACACGGTGAATGCGACAGTGAAGGCCGCATGGAACCTCTCTTACTAATGACATCTTACTTTTGGTTGTTTGTCCGTAAGTTGTAAACACTTTGGTATTGAATGACTGAAGATAGACGTAGCCGTCGCCTCCCGCCTCGTTTTTCTTCTTCCTAGCGAGGACTTGCTTTTTTCTCGTGGTTGTGTGCCACTCAAGCATCAGTGAGAATCACTGATGTATTGTTGCCTATGATGATGTCAATGTTTATCGGCTGCGAAATTGTACAACTAATTACGTACTGAGCGCCTGTTGTTTACCCTACTTCAGGAAGAAAAGTTGAAACTTAAAAATAAAATTGTATTCATTCAAAAATGGCAACATGGTAGCCGAACGGAAGATGCTTATATTGCATTCACTGATATTACAAAACGACTGTGAACGAGTAAATTTAACAGCGCTCCGTTCGTGAGTTATTTTTGACTGATCACTCTAGGATACCTAGACACGTTTTGGGCATCTATGTTCGGTGCTTGCTACATCATTCATCGTTCACCTCACTGACCGTCGATGCTAAAGAAGCATAGTTGGCAAACCACTACTTGACCTAGGGTTATGAAGAAAGTGATACATGTTCGTTCTACTCAACTTGCCATGTGTGATCCCACAGATTCTGAGCCCCGTTGGCCGGAAATTTTAAAAGATACTTCCAAAAATGAAGGTAAGTGGCACGAGGGCCGTTATATGATGTTTTGTGACTCCCTTATTATTGTAAAAGTCGGAAACTGACCTACAGTATAAAATTGATAAAAGTGTTGTCCATATCTTTTGCAGTTGTAACGTATGTTATGTGTATTAATATTCTAGATACGCAAAAAAGAGAATTACAATCTGGAAGAAGCTATAGAAGTTGCGGTCAGGTGTTTGTCACATATTCATGCAATGGAGTTCAAGGCAACTGAACTGGAAATCGGTGTGGTTTCCAAGGCCGACCCAGTGTTCCGGTTAGTGGTCTGTTTTGGCTTTTCTGATATCATGACATGAATTCTGACATACGTGGGGTATAGATTATGCTATCGATCACGTGTGGCTATCTTCTGAAATTTTGTGCTTTATCGGTTATTCGTTTTATTCATGCATATCTATGGCTGGATCATTTAGCTTGTTTGTTCAGTTTTCCCTTTCAACGTTCTAACCTCGTTCGTTTTTATCAGGGACTGCGCAAAATCAGTATTCATTTCTTCATTAGGATAAATCGTGGGTTTCCTGGTCTGTTATCACTGTCACACTTACCGCTTCTATTATCCAATTTTGTTAGCTGAAATGCAACTCTTCCTAGTATGAACACATGACGAAAAATATTATACTGAGTATTTGACTATCAAAACCGTTCCAATGACTGCGTATGCTGTCCTATTTCACTTATCGTTTCCCATTATTTTTCTTTCCTTACTCTTGCAGGAAGCTTTCAGTGGAAGAGGTAGACAACTTACTCAACACAATGGCCGAAAGGGATTGATTCTGTATTTTTTGTGGGCAATATATTTTCTAACTATGAAGTTTTTCCGTGTTATTATAATTTTATCTCTGTTACCCGTATTTTGTTGAGGTATCACCTCTTCACTAATGTTGGTGATGGTTAGGAATTTACTGTTGGTTATCAGGAGGTAACAGTGCAGTTTATTTTGCCTTGTGGTTACGAACCACGTTTGTTCATTGGCACTTGAGTTCTTCAACCGTGATTTTTGTTTACGGTGGAACACACCAGTTATTTTGCGAGAGTTGTTCGATCTGCATGCCGGTTGACCATTCACGTGGCTATGAGTGATTTGTGGGTACGTTTCTGTAGTATGCAGATATCCAGTTTTCCTCATCACAAACGCTTTACGAGTTCGTTCATTGAGTCTTAGGAATGCATAGATTAAGGAGCTGGAGTTATGTACTGAGGATACTAACCGGTTGTCTTCCACTTTGATAATTGTTTATCTACGCCGTAGGCAATTTATAGCGTTTGATATGTACAGACAATGACTTGACATGGATAAATCTAGACTGATCGGATTTTCATAGATTGTGCAATAGTTGACCGAAAATTGTTGTACATATTCCGAGATACCGGATATTCTTCCTAAAGTGTTCTGTTGCACTGTGCATGGTGATGCCCAGTCTACCATGCTATAAGGAATAATCACCGTCTCAACTGAACACTCATCAAACACATGTTCATTTGTCAAGTCTGAATCAGTGACAAGCTGATCTAACGTTGACGAATTAAAGTAGACAGGCAACAAATGTCTCGTTCTTTTTTTCTATTTCTGAGACCACAAGTGAACAGTCTAAGTTTGGGTGAAAGAATAAAGTCGCAAATGGCAAGTAAACGTCAACAGTGCTAATGTCTGTGATCTGCTGTCGGAATTCTTAACATTAGAACATCGGAGAGATCTACCCCCTGAGAGATAACTCATGGTATTTAATCCTCCCGTATTCACCACAAAATTGGATTAAGCAAAGTTAAAGCAGATAGTATCAAAATGTATTTATTTTTTGTTTGGAATGCAGCGGGTAGAGCAAGCTTTAGTTCTGTCACTGGATGCCTGCAACACGTTGGTTAAGGTCCAATTGTAATCCAGTCAACATATTAAGTTTTCTGTTGAGTAGAAACATTATGTTCGACACCAACCAAACATGAGAAGTGCGTGAATTTCTTCACGTACACTTAGTGCGCGTACAATCGTCTCAATATTGTTTGGGTGTTTGATCTTTGATACCCGCCCTATCAGCTGTCACATCACTGTAAATTTCCTTTGGCTTTGATTTACCGAACAAGTTACCTCGTACTCGATAGAAAGTACATTAGAAAACACCAACCCATTCCTCCAAATTTTTCATATATGTCAAACCTCAGTAGTAACTTGACCAACTGGAGGGCGCTGATAGAGAGGCAAGCGATATTTGACATGCATCTGCCCCAGGTTTTGTCCTTGAGGTGTATCAATGACCAGGAAATTAATTCACAGACAACTGCGCAAAATAAGCATTATTTAGTTCATTACATGCAGTGAAAAATGGCGATATGCCTTTTCAAGTTTCGAAATATCTGGATAACGCCTTCTGGCACGTCTGTTTGGAAATGCGCGTACGGCAGCGCCACCGGAGTGCTCTACAGAAAATCGGAACAACTTGTCCGGATAACTCGATAGCAGGCGAATGTTTTTCTACGTTGCGTCCACATACAGTAACAGCTTCCCTGTCACTGGCATGTACATCTTCGGGGATGTTCATCGGCTTCGCTGATGTAATGACATCTGTTTCAAAGTGTGCGTCGATCGATCGGCGTCGTGTTCTTGCTACCTTCAAGGATTTCGCAGCGAACGAGAAGTCTATAGTGTGCAAATGTCAGAATTTTGACTGCATTCACGACTCCTCTCGTCGAGTAGCACATGTTTGGAACGTTTGTATGATTTGCATGGATTTTGTTTCGGCGATCATAAGAGCTTGCTTATAGAAAATGATTGCGGTAGGTAACTTTAGATGCTTTACTGTTCCCTTTACCGAGGAGCTGCGACCTCCTAGTTGTATTGCGGAGAAGAAAGATAAGTCTGATATCAGTGTGCTCTTCATCTTTCAAAGGACAGTGCCTTATCAAGCATCTGAATAAAGCTTGGCGATTCACGAATTATTCTGTCATTGGTTGTTAACCATCCTCTGAAGTGTTACGAGGCCGATATCCTCAAAGTTGGAAATATTTCAGGAGCATGAGCGCCCTGACTTTGAGACACGCGATAACTATTTCGTTTAGCTTATACTGGCTTCACTGCTCAGTTCTTCTTTTGAAACACTGGGTTCCCTTTAATAACGTCATCAGTGCAGTAAGAAGACATGTTGCGATATATTAACATTTCGTTTACTCCCATCAGTCGCAAACGTAAAACATGCGAGTTATATATGACACAAATAGAGATAGACAGGCTACGGACACGCATGCAGTCACACCACACACTATGTCCTCACCACCACGGCAACCCTATGGGTTGTTTCAACCACTTTTGTGCACATAGCGCCGGCTGGTGAGTTCTAATCGACATGGCTTCGGTAAAGGCCAGTAGCTTCGGGTTCTTTTAATGTAACAATATTTTGAACGATCTAAGTGGGTCAATCTGGCGACCTGTTATCATGAGGTGTCTAGCTATCGATGATGCGGGGCTTCGAGTAACTGATTCACCGGTTTCCGATTGTTGTGTCGAGTTGTTTCAGCCAGTTCGGGACGTGTTTTACGACTGGTTGAGATAGCTGTCGGTCTGTTCTGCCTATGTAAATGTCACCGCAACTGCAAGTGAACTGATCAACAACGTGAGAGACAGATTGGTCAGACAAACTGCGTTCGCGATTGTGTAGAACGGGTCCTTTGGTGGTTTGAACCAGACGTAATTGGGCAGCTGCTTACGTACGGGATAAAGCACATTGCAATTTGTGCTTTATACCATTTGCCAGATGATCACCTTTGAATTGCAGAAATAAGAATATATCTTTCTTTTGAACGGTCCGCACTGGCTCGTTGCATTTGTTCATTCTGCTATGAATGTCAGTGGACTTTTCAGGATATCCGTTTGCCAGCAGTGTTCCTCAGCGTGTTTTCTTCTGTCTGCAGCTTGTCGAGGGTGCAAGTATGTCTGGCCCTATTGAATAGGGTTTTGACCAAACTCCGCTTGTATGCTATGAGAGCAAAGCTGGAGATGTTGTCCGCCCCATGTTGCTTTGCGATGGACCGATCGCTGTAATGTTCCATCCCCACGCCTAGTAATGAGCACACCCAAGAATGCCAAACTGCCGTTTGATTCCCTTTCGCGAGACAAAGATAGGTTCGGATGAATGGAGTTAAGAAGATTAAAAAATAAATCAAAATGGAAAGTGTCTATCTCTGTTTGTGTGTCATATATAACTCGCATGTTTTACGTTTGCGACTGATGAGAGTAAACGAAATGTTAACATATCGCAACATATGTCTTCTTACTGCAGTTCTTCTCTGTACGTTTGTATTTATATCTTTTAAATGCCATCCACATCACTCCTGAAGTGTACGGGAGACGGTTGTTTACAAGTCGGGCGCATACAAACCACTATTGGACGACGTTATCGATGACAGTGTTCATGGTAGCATTTTGAAAATATTTCAGTAAGATGCTGATGTTCGTCACCTCAGTAGTTAGGATGCCTCCTGTATTTCAACGCTGTTTATCTGGGAATCGGCGCTGGATCATTGTAACACTAATCTCGTTTAGCGATGTAGGAGGTGCTAATTCCCTGCCTTTCTTGCAGTTAAGCCTATTGATTATTGTTTGTTATAACGACGTTGATCGTCGACTGACTCAGTTTACTGGTTGCTGCTCAGCCCATAAAAGTATGAATGCATGAATTGGCCAGCGGAACATATTGCAACCCTGTAGTTGGCCACTGCACATTTCCAGCGCGCCCATTCGTCTTGGGACTGGCACCAAAAATGCCTATTGCATGCATATGAGAGGCCAAGTTTTGGTGGCCATCTGTCATAGAGCGCTCTTGTCTGGGGCGTTCTTCGTTATATGAAACCTCATTTAGTGACACAATTACCAATATTTGCATGTGTTGAGCCGTCATCATTTTCTGTTATCGGACTGCTCATATCATTCGTCCAACTCGAGTCAGAATCGTCGCTCACTAGCCCGCTTGTCAGTCGCTCGCCAATTGCTTTGTTATACACCAGCCGTGTTGAGTTCTATGAAACTAAATGTGGGTTACATGTAGGATGAATTTGCAGATGTTTACTGGACAGGTGGCCGACATTCGTTAAAAGTCACGTGAGCGCTCTTTACCGCACTTTATTCACTGTGGTCGTGCGTCCGTGAGAATGTTTTTTCCTGGCCAGTGAGATCAGACGAGCCTGTTTCGTGGGTGAATTACGCGATCAGGCCACAATAACAGTAACATATCTTCGCTGTGTATTGTGAACCGAATCAGTTATCAGCGCTCGCGTGTGTCTTATTTGTAATCATTTCAACTAGAGTTTGCAGTTGCTCAATGGTATCGACGCCGGGTTGCTTATCGTATGATTGCAGACTCGACCCCTCTTACTGCGATCCATCCTGACTAGTCTACATGTATCACTCAACCCACATATACCCTAATATGTTTCACGATAACTTGTATGTTAAAGGTGGAACATAGTCAAGCCAATAACTGCCCGTTATATTTTTATATTATTTTGGCAACCTATGACTGTCGTAGCTTCTTTTTTTCTTGTGTGCACAGGACAGTGTCTTCCTAAATAAAGTTAAACATCATTGTGTGCTAGAAGTGCACGTGCCCCAACTGATGGCATACTGTATACCAACGACAAAAACATGTCAACAGCTGAGACTGATGGTCAACTGTGGTGAACTTTTGAGAAGAATAAACCTTATTTTGGACATGTCAGAATCGGTGTACACGAAACTTGAATATCGACAACACTCATATCTGAGCATTCATGTATTCGCCGAGTTTAACCTTCAGGTTTTGAACGTTTCATCACCAAACGAGGTGACATCGTCAGGTTTGAGCTCAAACACCTATGCGCTGATGATGTCACCGCGTTTGGTGATGAAACGTTTGAAATCCAAATGACTAGCTCGACTAACAGTGAATACCTAGACCATCAACCAGAGCTATCAATGCAGTTACTATTCCAAGCAATCAGAAACCCTGATGTGTACGCTGAAATATTAAACTGCAATTTGCTGGACGTGGCGTACGATCATGACAACTGCTTGAGCTTGTGTACTCTTAATCTGATGGTTACCAGCACGTCGGTACTGCCCACTGCACGCAGTTGACTGGGAACGTCGGTGGTCGAATATATGAAACCAGGTTAAACTTTCGAATTTCGTGGCTGTTAACTAATAGCGATCTCAAGACACCCTGTACACACCACCTGTAAGCTTCATAAATATTGTTTTCGTTGCCGGAACTGATCTGATTTAACGAGGATTACCCGCTACTAGGGTTCTGGCTTACATTTTAATTCGTCGACCCACTGCATCCCATGATGTAGTTATTAGTGGAGAACAGCCAGGGCGTCATCACACAGGATAGTACGTCGATCAACTTTCCGCCCTTCGTCATACCCTGGAACAAAGTGAGGCGTACCATTGGCCACCGATTGTCGTTTTTCTCTATCATAAACGTACGTTTGATTCGGTGGGTCGATTCACACTATTAGAGTCGCTTAAACGCAGAGGTGTGTAGGCCAAGTATGTGAACATATTGTTGGCGTCTTATTCCCCTATTTCATCTCAGGTTAGGATTTACGGCGTACTGTTTGATAGTTTCACCACCAGGAGCAACGTACGTCGAGGCTGTTCACTTTCACACTTTCTGAACCATTTCCTCGTGGTGCCGACTGGGCGGTCTCGGTGCAAACCTTGACTGGCTAAGAGTCCAGCAACTCCAGAAAGGGTCAACCACTCTACCTGGTTTTAATCTTACTGGTTACATTCGATCAAGACAATAAAATTACCGCCAGCACTTCCGTGCAGGCAACTACCACTACACGGAATCGGCGAGCGGAGTACACCTGTTCAGAATGTGGCCAGATTTGCCAATCGAACGCTGGCTTGTCGGCGCATACTCATATGCATCGACGCAGGAATGATCCCAAGGAGGAAGTGGATACCCAGCCTGCCACAATCTTTGATTGTGCCAACTGTGACCACAGCTTTCCCACCAAAATTGGTCTCAGTCAACACGGAAAGCATGCATATCCGGTCGAACGCAACTATGAGAAGCTCATGTCCGTGGAAACCGCCAGATCAAATTGGTCTCAGCAAGGATCAGCTTCTCTTATCAGATGTGCCGATGCACTGGCTCCGTCGACGGCTTCTGTCGCATCTCCCAGGTCGTACTTTGGAGAGCATTCGAACGCGTTTGTGTGCGCCGAATTTGCAGAGGAATACTATTCCCGCTGTCGATCCAACGACCATCTCACAGACTAACACGACATCGGATATTGGGTTCCAAGCTGCTGATCACTCTGGGTGGTTTACCTGTTTGATCCAAACAGCGATTATCCAACTGGAGTCCAATAACGAGGCTTTCCTTCACAGTGATGAACGGCTAACTATTGCTTTCGGTCTTCAGGCAGGCATTTACACAATGTTATAAGCTAAATCGCCGCTGAACATGCACGCTTCATTGGCTTTTCCGTACACCTGGCGACTTGTCACTCGACGATGAGATTGTGTTAACGTGGGAACTCACGTGACCACGAAATAGACACGGAGGGCTAACTGTGCAGCAATCCAAACGCTGTACCACCAGCTAAGAAAGACGCTGCGTTTGCAGTTTTTTCTGGCAACTGCAGAACTGCCTATAAGATGAACCGCTGCCTCCCATATAATTCCAACGAATATTGATCCGAGGTACTATCGGCTCATCCACATGTGGATGAGCGACCATCTCACACGATTCTGCCTCCAGACTGGTCTTTGGTCGACCCGATCACTGGAGAAGAAGTATCACGCACCTTGAAGCACATGGGAAACACCGCTCCGGGTTTGGACAAATTGTTGTCCAAACATTTGAAGCGCATGAAAGGTGATGCCTTGGCCGGATACTTCAACTTGTTTCTGCTAACCCAAGGTTGTCCAGTCTACTTATGCCGCTCTCGCATCACGCTTGTACCCAAAGTGAACAATCCTTCATCTCCTACTGACCTCAGACCTATCGCCGTAACTTCAACGTTGATACGTTGCTTCCACAAAATATTGGCCGATCGTTGGAGTACGCGCGTGCAACTGCCTGCTCTCCAGTTTGCATTTCTACACCGTGACGGTTGCCTTGAGGCAACCTCCCTGCTTCAGGCGCTGCTTCAGAACTCATGTACCGCGTCTTCAAATCTGTGCGCGGCTTTTATCGATGTTTCCAAAGCGTTCGATTCTATCTCACAAGGTCGGCCCGAGCTTTCGGCGCTCCTCCACCTCTGACTCATTACATTGCCAACTTCTGCAGGACTGCTTCCGCCACCTTCCGCTCTCCGATTCCCGCGTGGTGCTTGCCAGGGTGACTCACTGTCCTCGCTTCCAATTATCGTGGCAGTGGATGAGATGTTGGCACTATCTCGATCGGAACTTGGCTACCAGTCCCACGACACACTAGTTAGCGGTTTCGCCCACGCCGACGATCTGATCCTTCTAGCTGAGAATCGTACGCATCTCTCCGAGAAGCCTGCAGCCGCCGCTAGTGCCGTGGAGCTATCCAGACTAAAGATCAACACACAGAAAACTAAGCTCATGGTCATCCGCGGTGACCATAAACATAACGCAACTGCCATTTCTGGCAAGTCTATCCACTTCTGCCCGGACATTATCCATTCACTAAGCGCCTCCGAAGCGGTGACCTATCTAGGTATCCCGTTCACCTGGAAGGGTAAAGCATTCACTAATCACCGCCTGCAACTTCGTACGATACTGGATGAATTTACCAAAGCGCCCTTGAAGTCACACCAACGTCTTGAACTCCTGAGACAGCATCTGATCCCGAAGATGAATCACTCATTAGTGTTGAGCCGAGTCCACCGTAACACGCTCAAAGCTATGTATAGTACGTTTCGCCAGTTTATTCGGCAGTGGCTGCGTCTTCCTAAAGACACACCAACCAGCTACGTCCATACCCCAATTCGTTTGGGCATCTCAAGTTTGTCTACCATTATTCCCATCTCGCGCAAATCTCGAGTGGAGAGACTTCTCTCCAGTCAATGTCCAGTTCTGCGAAATGTGGTCAAAGATAATTCGTTTGGCCCTATCTTGAAGGAAGTCAACGTCCCGGTACGCGTTCAGGTTGTAGTGGTGACGAACAAGGAGGAAGCCCATGTGGCATGGATGGATAAACTCTATTATTCGCCTGATGGCCGTGGTATTCAAAAAGTGTCACGCTCTCCACTCTCTAATCGTTAGCTATTTAACCCAGACTGCATCTTCCTCAGAATCTTTATTCGTGCCATCCGGCTCACATGTAGTCTGTTGCGGACTGAAGTCCGAAATTCACGAGGTGGCCGAAGTGGTCACTCAGTTCTCTGCCGTGGCAACTGCGGTCAACCGAAAAGCCTTGCTCATATTCTACAATCGTGCTGGATCACCCATGACGTGCGTTGTGCCCGACACAACCGCGTGGCCAAAGACCTGGCGAAACGACTGCGCAACTTGAGCTATACAGTCTTCAAAGTGTTGCGAGTACCAACGATGAGCTCGTTCATCAAACCCGATGTGATCGTGGTTCGTGACGGCGCTGCTGTGATGCTTGACGTCAGTATAGTGGATGATTACCGAAGCCAATTTACCTGGACAGACAGGATGGTGAAGTACGGGGCCGACTCTCATAATGCCGCCATTCAGTCGGTCCTCCGTATTTTGGGTTGTGATATGAACTCTGTTTCTCATTCATCTGTGATCATCTCTTTTTGCGGTATTATATTTCCTTCTCCAAGTAACGCTATTCTTCGACTGGAGCTGCCCTCCTACGCAGTCACCGATTTATGTCTACTGACTGTTCTAGGTTCCCTAAAAACCTACGACACATTTATGCGGGGAACCTGGCGTTAACTGTTGCCACCTCTCTGACAGTTGTCTCACTATGAAGGACATTTTTCTGTCCTGATGCGTGAGCTTTGATTGTGATAGCACTTCTGTGCCCTGAAGAGCTTTTGACTTTACGAGACGGACCGTTCACCTATATTCGTTTTGTTACTTTTCATGTACTTTTTTTCTTATTCTAAAATCCGTTTGTTATATACAGCACAAGTAACTTTTCATCTGATGACTAGCCCATTAACGCTTGCTATTCTTGTGAGAGGACTTGTCAACTGTTCAATGTTGCTAACTACGCAGCGTCTCACATTTGACAGACAGCTTGTTTCCACGTTCACCTGTTGCTTAATTTTGGTGTCACCGTTTGTTCTTCCCTTGAACGAAGATATGTATATTGCTCTTCAAAATAAACGATATAATAAGCGAACATATGTTTCTGATCATTCATATTTGAGCCAATAAAATTATATAAGCAGTTGATAGAGTTAGATCGAGATATCGATCAGACTTATTACAGAGAAGCTAGGTCACTGGTTAGTCAATTGGCGATGGCTTGATTGGTCGGGTACGTCACGCTTGTCCATTGGTTTGACCGCGCAGGTTGACCATCGATCCGGTGGATTTGTGGCCATGGTAGGTGCAGCGCTTGGACAAACCGTTTTTGGTGACATAATATCAGGTCAAAAAACCTGATTCCAATAGCCACGGCAGTAAAAAGTGTTCTAATTGGGATCGCTTTTGATGGGTTGCCTGTTGCGCGATATACTTTTGAAGGTTTGATCAGTTTTCACATAGTACCCGCTTCCAACCAGATGAGCGGAGATAGCACTGTTGACCGATCGTGATTCCCCGTGCCCCAGCCACCGTGGATGGTGTTCTTGGATTCGTTTTGAAAGTTGTCGTGACGTTTGACCAATATAACGTGCCCCACAGAAACAAGGGGATGAGTAGATACATATAGATGAGGCCTGAACTGTCAGTCTGTCTTTGTTACAAAATCTGAGAATTGGGGATATAGAGAATTGAATATGGAGTTCAGCGGTAGCATAGGTCCTGCTAATTGTCTAGTTGAGCCTATTTATCAGCCATTCTGCGGCATTGTCACCTTTGAGCGGCGCTCGAATAAACGCAGGCTTCTTTCTTACGTCATGCTCTTCAGGTTTAAGTGATATTCTGTTCATATTTCTGGCGGTAAATCGTTCCGAGTAGCCGTTACCATAAAGTACGTTCTTTATTAATTCGAGTTCATTTTTTAACGTATTCGCTGAACAAATTTTGTATGCGTTATCAGCCAGGCAGCGCACTAGATTTCTCCTTTGTTTTAGGGGTACATAACTGTCCACATATTCTTGCGATGAATTCTACATTGAATAGTTCCGTCTGTTCATCGATGTAAATGAACATCTAGAAAGGATACCTCGTTTCCAATCTCCTCCTCAAGTGTAAACTTATCTGACTGGTGGGCGCGATTGAATGTGTCGAGTACTGTGTGTATATTAGTATCCGAACTGGCTACGATAAATATATCGTCTACGTATCGGTGGCGTTGACTGAGCTGGCTGATGGCGGATTGAAGCGTAGTGCGTTCATGCTTTCTCATAAATATATCAGCCAGGAGAGTTCCGAGCGGGGATCCCATTGCTACGCCATCTGTCTGCCGATACAGCACACCGTTGTACAGCAGTTGTACATCGAATGTGCAACAGAGCAGGAGTTTTTTCAATTTCATTGGTGGTAAACCCATATCGATTCCTGTCTCAGAGACGTGATCACAGATAAAATTGACGGTTTCCAGGAGCCGTACGTTTGTGAATAACGACACAACGTCTAAAGAGCATGATTTGTGTGAACTCATGATAACGTTCTGTATGCACTCGACAAATTCAAATGTATCATATAGACTGAACAGGGCAATCGCTTTTCGGACCGGTTCAAGTAGTTTCACTAGCCACTTCGCCGTTGAGTGATAAGGCGAATTCATCATATCAAGTATTGGCCGAATCGACACACCAGATATGTGGACTTTGGTAGTCCTTAAAGACGA
>JTDE01002457.1:57745-74375 GCA_014338405.1 Paragonimus skrjabini miyazakii
GCGTTGTGTTCAGGGCACGGCACCAGTGTAGCGAAAAGGCGTTCAGTAAAGCACAACCTTTATTGCCCAGCTCGCTAGTTCACATGCTTCGCGTGCGCCTGCATTTATGAGTAAGCATTCCAGTCCACAACACCCCCAGGTTTCCGTTCACGCGTCGTGTGCACTTCTACCCAGTTTAGGTGTGTGATTGGCGCCTTCTACCCGGGGGTTTTCTGCCTGCTATTCCTCGTCCGTTGATCTGATTTCGTTGAGCAATGGCTTGACCGGTCGCTCGTGCTGTCCTCCGTCTATTGAACGTACTCTACAGCCGTGTCGAGATATTCCTGTGAGTGTTGGAATAGTCCCGCCTTCAATTTGGTCATTCATTCTATTTCGGCTGCCACGTCTCGCCCGTTGGTCTGATCCGGTCGAACGATGACTCATCCGGTCGCCCACGCCGTTCTCCATCCGCTCACCATGGGCTTTTGAACGCGCCTCCCCCTGTGTTGGGGCATTCCGCCGAGAGTTGGAATGCTCGCATTTCCTGCTTGACAGTCCCCCACAATGTCTCAGTTTGGCTTTCGAATGTAAAAAGTGTTATGGTGAATGAGCAGTTTCGCTGCTTCTTCGTGAATGTGTAGGTATGTGGATGTTTAGTCCTATATTTGTAATTTTTTTGTTTGTTTGATCATGATGTGTAAACGCCAACATTACAGCATGCACTTGACGGGATCCATTGAAATTAGTCAGACAATAAACCTTGCAGTCTTGGCTTCTGCTTTCGAGTATAAAATTATCTACTTGTTACCTAGTAGTAGCATGTATAGATAACGAAAACGGGATTGGAACCAATTGGTAATTTCCTGCTATCACCCCATTCGATGGACTCAGACAGTTGTTTACAATGTTCTACTCACACTATTTAAATAGACTCTACTCCAAGATATATCGATCGTAAAATATGAGCACGCTCTCCTGCACACCATCCGCTAGCGCGTTCCAGCTATCTCCTTGTGGATGGCAGTCTACCTCGTACCTGCGTCCATTTGTGCCGGCTGCTGCCAACTGTTCTAGGATAAGATAGAATTGAACAATTAACATTTTTGAGTAGTTTCAGAAATGAACGGCTGTCTACCACTAGGTACCGGGTTTACTTGACCAGCGACTGTTGAGTCCATTGTGACGTGCATCCTCGTCGGATGGTAAATCGTTCTCGTAAATTAAATCTTTCCATATCTTTATTCACCAAGGTGTTTGTTAGAGGATGCCATAGGGCATTGTTGAGCATGGTAGTCTGACCAAAATTGTACGAACCTCAATGTTGATTTTGATTTACGACGTGCTGGAGGTCATTAAATCGTAATTTTCCAATATTAAGTACGGTAACGGAACACTGTGCATACAGTTTCAGTCAGTTAGCAATAAGATATGTACCAATCGTGTTGCAACACACAAACCAGCTCAGGCTCATATTACATAATGAGAGTTGGACAATTAAGTCTAAGATCCCATTGCGTTTACTAATGGAACCGACAAAGATCACTGCTGGTTTAATTAGCAAATGAAGTCATTTACAATATAAAAAAGACGTGTTCAATCAGCTTGCTAGTAAACGAGTATCAACGACTGTATCATGTTACCAAATGTATTGGACGATTGTAAAATTTACACCAGAATGACAAAAGGAGTTGTTTTGATATTTCGCTGACTGGTCAGTTCATATTCATTTAGGCACACTGTTTTCTTTATCAGTTTTATTCCTTTCCTAGTCACCGTTATATGAACAGGGCACCCAAAGTCGTTTCATTTCTGACTCAGTATGCAACATACTTCTTGGCAGAATAGGCTCATCAGACCTCCGTAATGTACCCCATCCAGTGATGTATTGCTTAGACGTGCTTCTTGATACGATACGCGTTACATGCCAAGAACGAACCAGTGAAGTTTACATTACTGGGTTGTGTATGAGTGAATAACCGAAATAAACTACCACTGAATCTAACATCAGATGGCATCGAAAGGAAGGAGCTTGACAGAGATAATATCATTGATTCTTCTAAGTAATGCCTCGCCAACATAATACACAACGAAATGTTTGGCATTTGATTTCGTGTATGGACAGATGCTACGGTGTTCAGCGTTGTGATTTAAGAACGCGAATTGCGCAAGGGTTGGTATTCAGAAAAACAAAATATAGATTATGCGTTTCAACACGACAACAAACAAATCCACTCAGTTGCATACAGCATTGGTCCCAAAACGTCCTCATTGCCATGGTTGCCAATGCTCAGTTCCCGTATGTTCAAGCCAACCTGTACTCCAATGTGTCTTCTTGCATTTTCCCGCGGTTACTTCAATGTCAAGATCCATGCTCCTGCCTCACTACTGCATAGTAGTGGTGTGAATAGTATAGTGCAATTGCTTGTTCTTACTGCACCGGTTTCCATGCGTTTGGCTTAAAAATAGACAGATGAATCTATGTGAGTAATTTAATGGACGCGCGAATGTTGACCAATCAAAACCTCACTTTTGCAAAGGTAGCCTCCAAATACTAGTCAGCCTCAAAGTTATTTGGTGTATGCACCTTGTTCCTACCTGGTTCGATGGTCATATACGGGACAGACAGAGTTAGAACACAACAAGTCAGTTCATCAAAAAGTGGGATGGACTCCATACGGCGTTGAAGTGCGACGGCGAAAGGTGTTAGCATCGGATTCACGGATATCAGATAAGCACCTGATAGCACGCAAGGTGTGTCACCTCCGTAGTCCAGTGCACGCCACTCATTGACAAAACAGAGGATATCTGAGTGACGTTACTAGCTGCCGCAACAGTCCTTGAGGAATGTATTGGTCAGGACGAACGATTAAATTGTTCTATTCCAGATTTACTTTCATGTGCTAACAGGTGTATAGATGTGTTCTGTTAAGTGTTCCTACACTAAAAAACCGTGTGTTTTTATGGCGGACTTGTTGATTCTCCATCTTTGTCCCGTTAATACGTCCGTAACCTCTGTTTTTTCCACGTCTAACTGAATTAGGTCATGTGACTTTCGCATGTGAACTGTTGAACTCTGGCCAGCTTACACCTGCATGTTGCTATTGTACGGTCTATCGTTTTACCGTACAGTCGTGATTGAGTGTTGCTGTCCACCGTTTTGATCGTGCATTCCTCCTCCTCCTACATTACACTACTGTTGCTTATGTGTACCTGATGTATATGTCCCTGGTGTTGTATGACAGGCAGTTTCGTTGCGAATAGTATGCTACTCACAAGTAGTATATTACTCACGGGCTACATTCGGGAACAAATGGCAAGCTCCGAACGCCAGGAAGACGACGGACAAAAAGTGACTATCGGAATAGTGCGTACGCGTTATGAAAGAAGTTCCACCGAAGCGAATGACAACGTACTGTCACCTAATGTATGTGAATGCATGTCTGCCGTGCAAATTAGTGTACGCGTTTGTGGTCCGATTTTTGATATGATCTGTACGGGAGTTTGCGCAATAGACGAATTCTCAGGCCAAGCGTCTTTTGCGGTCATAACACCGGTACAATAATACATTACTTGTGTTTTTAAAGGATATGCCAGAGATTTCAAATGACTGAATGAACATTGTGTAACGAACAAGCTCTTTTTCAGTGATTCGTCATCAAGCTAATTACATCACATATTTTACAGGGGAATCATTAGAAGGTGGTTAATGAGGTCAGTCAATTCAGTGTCACACTGCAATCAAGTACCCATTCGAACAATGGATCTTGACAAGTTAACAGGATGGTGGATGGCCAAAGTAGATCCAACGCATGAACAAAACGTTTCGGGCAGCACAGTGGTGGGTTATACAGACGAATTCCAATTGCTTCTGCTGTGGAGGCGATCGGGCAACCTGACCATTTCTCACAAGCGAAAGCGGTTAAGCGTTCACGTATGGTAATTTGGTCGTGCCTATTGTGAGGTCAGTGGCGTTATGGTTAACACGGTTGCCTCATGAAAATGTGACCGGAGTTCTAGCCCCGGCCGTGGCAAGGCTGTGCACTACTGAGGAGCTCTAATGAGGGTGAAACTCGAGTCTAATGCTCCTTTTCGAGAGGGATTGACTGAAAAGTCTATGAGAATGTGACAGGTGCGATCAATTTTGGATGATGTTCAACCTATATACTAACTCGGTCGATTTGGCGAAATGCATCCATCACATTGACAGTGTTTCAAATCCACCAGGTGCGATAGTATAACACTGGTGACCGATTTCGTTATTCCACTATTGAGCCAAATTGGGTGGTGTTTCAGAATTCCTTCGAATAAGCGTCTAGTAGTGCGGCCAACAAAACTGGTTCGACAGGAACAGGTGAATGAGTACACACAAGACTATGCTGATTCCTCTGTAAAATTTGTGAAACAAATATGATGATGAATCACTGAAAACGAGCTCGTTCGCTACAGTGTATTCGTCATGACTACGCTGGGAATTTTTACGTGAATAAACATTTCTTGTGCCACACACGCTTCTCGCTAACAGTGGTTATAGAGATGTGTGAATCCTTAGCCGTTTGGATATTAACTTTTGTGGGAATGACAACCTGGAGAAGACCGTGCCAGTCTTGTACAGATTGACGTTAAGATGCCTTTGAATTGCTCGTTTGGAAGTTTACTGTGGTGGTGAGTGACTTAATTCATTACATGCCGCTGAAAATAGATCTCGTCTATTCATACTGGTTGAAATGAACTCGATGATGATAAGCTGGTCTTCCATAATTTCCGCGGTTATTCCTAGTTGAGAGTGTTTACAGCGTTTGTCGTAAAGTGTAGAGGTATGGAAACAGCAATCAGTGATTACCTCGGAAGTCCACTCAAACGCCTGGCACCACCTCCGGACGAAATACTCGTCATCTGTCGATATCACCGTGAAATAGGAAATCTATACATTACAAGAATCGATCAGCTGTCACAACCCTCATAGGACTGACGAACGCATGCCAATTACGAGAATAATCAGCGCGATATTAATCTCCACCAGTACTACCCGGACCCTTATGTTGTCAGCGTCTACTGTCGTACGACACTTCTCGCTGGCGCATCCGAGCAAGGTTCCGGCGATTAAGATCATAATTACGACGAGCAGTCTCTGAAATGTCGGATCGATTGTTATCAAAAAGTTACATTTAATCAAATTTTCTGCTTACATTTTCATGCTAGTGGTTCAGGCTGTGCACGAATGATCGCGTAACACTATACACTCTTGAAAATAAAGTAAACGAGATAAGTTAGCCTAATTTGAACTGAGACGAAAATTGCACGTCTTTCTGCTTCATGCACTTACTCACACTCACTTCCCACTGTCGAACGTTTGACATTCTTTGACCGAGTAAGTTTTATGGTAGCTCGCGTGCTCTCACTGTTTTGCTTGAGTGGACAACATATCCTAACAGCTAACCGCGGGTGGACTGAAAAACGTTCTGATGCATTATAATTGATCTTCTGGCGCCTTAACAGTAGTTGTGCAGTGGACTCGTTGAAGGATGGAGGATGAAACGAAATGACTCCTTACAAGCACCTCACACATCTAGTTTAATCATGCGGTGTAGTTCGCAAGAAGATCCGCTGTATCCAAAAGTTTGTTACATTCTCTAGTTTTACGATGCCTCTGTCGTCATAATTCAGTTATTCTGTATAAGTGGAACGACTTTGTTGTTTAAGTCAATAATAATATCCACCGTGTACATTACAACATATTGTTAATTTAACTGGTTTTTGCCAATCAACATTCCGAGTTCTGTACTATTGTACTGATTAGGGTAAACGAATGTGGGTCACAAGGCTAACTAAATGATTGATCGGCATTGGACAAAGATAGCGTGCGCAATCGGTCCAACAGGGCGAAGAAGCTGCTTGGTTCGCGTGGACATTCAACCAGTAAATGCACGCATATGCAATGAAATGTACTTCACATGTTACTGATACGTGACAGCTGAACCTCCAAATTATCATCTCCAGATTTACCTAACCAAAAAAACAGATAGTTATGGAATAATAAATGGTTTTCATCCTATTCACTGAGACCTAAGAAAGCAGTAGAAATGTTAATCAATTATCTGACCTGGGACTTGAAAAGCAATAAGCAGTTGTTCATGCATTGGGAGTCAGATGACTCTTCACAGTCACATGAAAACCACGCATCTGAACGACACATTCTAGCGTGTGTACAGTACCAGTCATTATTGATCCCGCAAGCGCTGCAAATCGAAAGAATTTGACGTTGTGTTGACTCGCCGCATGAAATCGTTACACTATCAACTAAGAATTACTGCCCCTACAGTATTTTGCATTATATAAAGCTATTTTTCGAAGACGTTGGTACGTTCTATTACACACTGTCCGGCGGCCTTGCCTGTGATGAGACACCGAGGTTGAATAGTGCATATCGCTCAGTGGTGTAAACAATCCCCATAACGTGAATTTAAAAAAAGTTTTTTGTTGAAACTAGTGATATTTCTCAACATCTGGAAGGATTGAACCATAGAAAGATCGTCGAATACAACGTGCTTCATGTGAAACGTTTTATCACCTGAGCTAGCTCTGTACATTTAATACCAAAATTTCAGACGAGGTAGCAATGCAGAATTATATGCACGACTGAACTTGTTCATTTTAAACACATTTTCATGTGTTGTTGTGATATTTCTATTTGGAAATAAACATCTTTCCAAAACATGTGGCAGACGCGGATAGAATAATAACAGCGTCTAATACAAACCTCATGTTAAACCGCTCCTGGCGATTTGGAATAATTTACTCAGTAACGCGTATTCGACAATTCCAATAATGCTTACTCAGACGGTCGGGTTAACCGGACTATCTTCCAAGTCTAAAAAACGTCAGAAAAGGCGATCAAAAGGACTGGTATTTATACGGCACCGTCTAGTAAAATTCCAATAAATGTACTATCTCACCTTGAATGTGAATCAACCGGGTACACATATTATCCGGCGGGAAGGTGTTTAAAATGGAGTAATCAGACATGAGTCCACAAATAGCCAACAGTCAACGGGAAATGAGCTCATTAAAACAATCGCGTGTAGATGAAGTTGAGGGTGTGTCAAACAGTATAATGAGAGGATGATTTAATAGATAAGCAATGATTGTTACACACAGAAGAAAGCAAATATTTTATGTGCAGTTGTGGCACAAAATTCGACATTATTGTTTACTGCATACAGCAAAGACAAGTAAAGACAAATTTAGGATCGGCTTTCTACAAACAAACCAGACATGTCTCAACGAATTCATCTCTCCGCATCACACCAAACACAAGACGACAAGCGTACCAGTTGAATTTCAACAAATCCAACACCTCCCTTGTGGCATTTTCTTATTGTCTTGAGATTATTCCATTCATGTAAAAGAAACGGCAATGTGGTGCATATAGTCACGATTAGCTCACGGCTAAGTAGAATTTCAACACGTTCATTTTACCACTTATATATACAAGAAGTAATATATATAAGCAACATTAACTGATGTTTTCGTGGGAGTGATAGAACGACGAGTCCGTGATAATATTTTCAAAACAGTATTTTACAAACCGTATGTGGAGGACATTCTGATTTTTGCGAATATACGCCATTGTTATTTGCTTTTTAACGTTCTTTACCCTATTCACCGAACTTACCCTTGTTTCAAGAAACTGAATCAAACGGTAATTCAGCTCTCTTGTTGTGTTAATCACCAGGTGTTAGGATGGGACATTACAACGATCAGTTCATGGCAAAGCAACATAAGGTGGGAAGCGTCTTCAGTTTTTCTACCTTACCCCGTAAGCGTACAAGCGCCATTTCTTCAAGACTCCACCTCATAGGGTCGGGTCTATGTATACCTCTGATAATCTGTAGACTGGACAATAGATGTTAGGAAAAACGTTCCTGACAAAGGGATATCTTGAAAAACTTACAGACGTTCATAGCATGATGAACGAGTGAAATGAACCAGTTTAAACAGCTCAGAAGAAAGACATATTTCTACTTCTGCAATTTAAGAGGAGTCACTAAACTAGGCACAGGTTGGAATCTGCCTTATCCCGTACGTATGCGGTGCTGCAGACTACTGAAGGACCGGTTCTACATAAACTCCGATGCAGTTTGTCTCTCAAGTTGTCTGTCAGATCACTTGCCTTCGCAGCGACCTTCACATCGGCAGAACAGATCGACAACTATCTCACTGATTGGCACAACACCTCCCCCAAATAGTCGAAACAAC
Organism: Paragonimus skrjabini miyazakii; assembly: GCA_014338405.1. NCBI lineage: Eukaryota > Metazoa > Platyhelminthes > Trematoda > Plagiorchiida > Troglotrematidae > Paragonimus > Paragonimus skrjabini miyazakii. Next base: position 65,981 of record JTDE01002457.1, read on the forward strand.
TGACGACACATCAACCCCTAACCGCTAGATCTTTTGTTCGAACCCCCGCATCATCGACTGTTAAACACCGAATGACAACAGGTCGGTAAGCTGAACCACTTCAATCATCCAATATACTGCTGCGCAATCAGAACCCGAAGTTACTGGCCTTCAGTAAAGCTGTGTTGATCAGAACTTTTCAGTCACCACTGTACGCACAAAAGTGCTGGAAGTTGCCAATCCGATTGCCGTGGTGTTGATGATATAAGACTTGGTGTGAGTGTATTTGTCCAAACACTGTCTACCCCCAGATTGTCTGCCATATATAACCTGTATGTTTCACGTTTGTGACAGATGAAAGTGATCAGAATATTAACATATCGCAACATATCTTTCTTCTACGCTGATAAAACAGTGCTTTCTTTCTAGTAAACCGAGATTTTTTGTTATAACTCAGCTAACTGTTGTTCTGGCTCTCTCGATCTAGCAACCCTGTAATAACTTGGGGACAACCCTGGTCCGTCTTCTGTACTACGTGTAAAATTCCTTATAAAATACTGCTTCACACTGTACATAGGATCGTAAGAAGCTTTTCCTACCGTCCGTGTTTGTGTTTGCATCGTTGTTGGCCTATGCAAGCAAATGGCCCATGCACACTTCTGGCCTACTCGCATGCTGGACAGCTGGATTCTGAACCTCCCTAGCTGTCTTCACGTATCGGTGTCGCTTAGTGTTGCCCGAGATCTACCGTAATTTGCGTATTATACAGGTCGTCTATTTATTTGCACTTTCATTTCGCGTCTGGTATTTACTGCCTACGCTTGAGAATCGTCAATTCAGTGTACGTACGCACCAGTACCCGATATGGTGTCAGGCCTGAAAAGGAAACTCACATGCAGATTCGCAGGCAGTTCATCACATTCAATTGCAATGGTTCCTCTTGAGGCATTGGACTTGAAGCACAGCAGCCGGTTGCCAGAAACATGACTAATATCGAGGCAGAATTTCGATAACAATTAGTGTTTCCACGACGCATTGAAATTTACAACAGAGAGGTAGCGGTAGGGCAGAGGATTCATAACCTTAACAACAGAAACGAAACGTAGCTCACGGCAACTGTCCTAGCATGAATGTGGTTCGCAATATATCCTTACCTGTTTTGTGGCAGTGATCATGAACGACAGAACGCTCAATTTTCTGCGTTTGAAGAAATTTAAATGAAGTGTCGAAGAATGAGCCATTTTGCCAAACAGTGGAGGTTACCATCCATCAGGCTGATCAATGAATATGCTGAGGTCCAACAAACCTTGAATGGTGTTTGACATCCATTCGGATAAAAAGGGATTTACGCCAAGCTTCTTATCGAAGATAAACGACGGCGGTGTCAGATTCTGGCGCATCCCTCAGTGTCATACGAGAAAGTTGTTTTCATACATCAAACGCAGAGTCGTCTGATACGCAAGCAATCAGTTATTCAAATAATAGTCAATCTACTATGAATTATTTATTCTTTGTCGGTGTAAATTCGAAACCAGTGTTCGGTTTGGATGTCATTTGAACAGTGACTTTTATGAACTTTCATTTTGACAATTTATTCGTATGTTAGAGACATCTCGGCTGTTCAGTGCTTACTCTCGTGTGCTTGACCACGTTTCGAGTTGTATGCCAGGTAATCTTAGTCTCTGTGTAGCCAAGAATGATATACTTTTTGCGTTACCCATCAAGAAAGTTCTGATGGCTGTTCGTGAAAAAGTTAGGAATAAGTTTGATCGTTTATTCGAGTTAAAAGTAAACCAGACTATTGGTTTAGTAAGTCAGGCTGCAATAACATTGAAAAAGTCTAGTGATATTGGCATATGCATCGCCCTCAGGTCGTTGAACGCTGTACTCCGTAAGGAACAATACAGGTTGCCGACTTCCGACGGTATTTTGCCCGAATTGAACCAATTCTTACTTTTACAGGAGTTGATTTGTCTTCCGCGTATTGGCAGCTGGTGTTGGATGATGAATCTGGTTATCTGACTGCGTGTGACACTCAATTTTGGTGTTTTTGGTGACTGCGTTTATCTTTTGGACTGAAGATGTCAAGTAAAGTTTTTCACGACCTTCTAATTTGGGTGCTAGACAAACTCGAAGGATAGAATTGTGTCACATACGAGGTGCTGATCTACAGAAGAACGAGTACAGAGCATGACCGGACTATTGGGGCTTTTCTACTGCAATGTGTGTTACAAGGAATACCGCTATCATGGGATAAGAAGTGATATTTTATAGCCACCACCTCATACCTGAGGGACTCCAGGCCGATCCAGATGAAGCGAAGGCGATCCCGAATGTGCCCCCCCCCCTCCGAGAATGCAGAGGCAGTCTCGCATCTAAATGGCATGACCAACTCCATGAGTCGTTCTGTCACAGAGTTGGCTGACATAATGCATCCAATTGGGAAACTTACACACAAAGGAGTCATGCATATGTGAGATGACGCCCAGCAATTAAAGTCTGACCGAATGAAAATGTTAATTTCGATAGCTCCGTTACTAACACATTAAAGTTCCGAGCTTCCCTCGGTAAATCGATATGATAGCAGTTAGTCCGACCTACGATCTGTTCCACTGCGACAGGGAAGCTCGACAAACTAAAGCCGGATTGTTTCCGATTCGTGTCCTAGTGCAGTGGTCCATTCACTTGATCAGGTACCACCGTGACATCACACAAGTGAAGCTTCTTGTTCATAGGCAATGGAAGCAAAACAGCCCGCTATACTTTCACCTATCAATCGAAAGTAGGAATGTTGTTTAACCATGGATTAACATATTGAGCTGGTGTCTCTTGGCGGCTGTATTACAGATCACGTAAACTTGACTGCAGAAATATGCAGTGGCATAAGATCAGTTACTTGCAAAGCGGCGCATAATTTCATCTAGACGGTGTACATCCTATAACACTGATGTGTTAGGTACTGCGATATTTGACCTACAATGTAAACGAATGAAATTCGGTGCTGTCCAGTGTGAATGGACGTAAAATCACTAGATACACTGATGAAGAATTCATAAAACAGTATCTGAATAAGACATTAAAAGCATTTACGAACGACTTGAAATGGTGAAAACAACATACATAAAAATGACTACTAAACATCTTCTAGCTTTTCCACTATATAAACCGAAAACATTGGAATGGCCACCCGTGTGACGCAACAGGAAAAATTCGAGTTAACTTGTTCTTCCAGTCAAGCGGGATGTTGACCGGTGGATCAGTCCATGAGACGCCTTGGTACTGTGCGCTTACACAAGTGTGTTTACTAATAATGCATCGCTGAGTTAAATATGAATTGTTAAAATGTTTTTCGATCGAATGATCACTACAGCCAGCCGATAGTTTAAATAAAGAGCATATTTCGAGGTCAGGTAAGAATCACTATAATCTAGTGTTCTCAAACTCTTCACCTGCATAACACGATGCACACATCATACGTAAAGTGTTTATACGATCGAAATGTCTTTCACTGATGCCTCATTATATTCGTTTCCATTGTTCAAATTCACAAAAACAAACGTGGACGTGAAGAGTGGGTTATATTAGCAAGTATAATATACATAGTTCTTGCAAAGCAACTAATATTTGCCATAACCGTAACCACCATAGCCGTGGCCATGACCATGACCGTATCCGTAGCCACCATAACCGTATGGATATCCGTAGCCATAGCCACCGTAACCATGGCCGTAGCCATTACCATGGCCCCAACCACCGTAGCCGTGTCCGTACCCACCATAACCATGACCGTAGCCACCATAACCGTAGCCACCATAGCCGTAAGGGTAACCGTAGCCGTAGCCACCGTAACCATGACCATAACCACCATAGCCGTTCCCGTGACCATGGCCCCAACCACCGTAACCATGTCCGTATCCGGGGCCATAACCGTAACCGCCATAACCAGGCCCATAGCCATAACCACCGTAGCCACCGTATCCTTTACCGTAGCCACCATAACCATATCCGTATTTCTTGTCATCATTGCCGTAGCTCAACTTTCCGTAGTGGCTGTATGCGCCATGGTGTTTATAGTTTCCGTAGCCGTAACCACCATGTCCACTATAACTTCCGTATCCACTGTAACCGGCATCGCCGTAATAACTACCGTATCCACCGGCGTGAGCCACCGTGACCAAGAAAGCCAATAACAAACAAACAGCTGGTTGCATCTTCAGTTCACTGAAAGTGTTCTGTGCTGTTCAAGTGATGGATAACATGTTTATATATTCATCAAGAATATCGGTATCGACCATGTTTTTCGTTGAAATGTGCGAAAATAATTGATCACATGGTTGTACTATAGATTACCCGCGTATGAATGAGAAAGTAAAGATGTCAGAGTACAAGCAAAGTTTATTTAATCAATGGTCAAGATTGGGGCTAACCGTCAGCAAGTGTTTGTTCGCGTATACTTATCACATAGCAAAGGTGCAACCCGCCGCTTAAACAGCAATGTTCATCAATGTTAAATCGTGAGTCGTTAGTTAAACCAATCAACTTATAGTGCACTTGGGACGGTCCTAGCGCAATGTACAGTAGAGCGTCGTTATAATAAACACCAGTATAATAAAAATCAGGTTATAACGAATAAATTACCTATCCTCACATAGTCGTTTTGGCTATGACGAAAAGTATGTGGTAAACCATAGCGCAACTTCTCATGCCATTATTATCCGAATCTACTATGCTAAACCAGATCGAATGAAGAAGAATCTAGATCACACAGATCTGTAGACCAATGAATCAAGCGAAAATGAAATCGGACTGACTGCACGCATTCATCATAATGTTGACCGGTGAACAAAGTTAAGCCATCTCCGGTTAACCCAGTAAGATTGTAATAACTATAAACCCCATTGATTGGGTATCTCGATGAAAAGTTTACTGCGAAGGATATTTGCACAGTTAACTGAGTGAAAAAATGGCGGCAAATTTCGTATCACAACATAGAATACAATTCGGAGGTATTTTACTATGAACCGTGGATAAAGGGTTATAGCAGTATGTGCATCACACTGTAGTGTTATTGGACAACAAAGTCATAAAATAGCATTGTTGCTTCGTAAATTTCTTAAGCTGAGGGATAACAAACTGTCGGCTGTAAGGAATAATTATTTGACACCGTGGCCTCGTTTATAACGACGCTGTATTACACCTTACTTCATGAAGAACGAAGATGATGAATTAAAGAAACAAATATACTAGATTGAGGCCTGATTTAAAGGCGTGCTAATAACGGTTGTATGCATAGAACGACTTTGTGGCAAAAAAGTCAGTTTCTTCGAGTAATTATCAAGCTAACTATTCTGGAAAACCTTTCCTGATAGTTCACTACCAATATAATCACGATATTGCACATTACAGTGGCTTAGAGTTGAGATAATCGGTTTCCCCACAATAACGCAAATATACCTTTTGCAATAGTTATACTTTCATTTCGTAAAGCAGGTATTTGGTACTAAAGGCAATCAGTAGTGCACTAGTTCAAAAGAATTATAAAAGTCCCGCAATACAGGCTGATATCAAAGACATTACTAACGAATGGAGTTAAGAAAGATGGAGCGTTTTCACCGAATTTAAAAGAAAAATAAATACACAAAAATGGTATTGTCATCTTATCATCCGATAACGACATTGACATTATCCTAGTATTCCCATTTGAGATTTCACTAACAATATGGTTTGAAATAGGGGATTGCCATCAAACTAACCGTGGTAACCTATGGGTGTAAAATGTCTTTGCAGCATACGTGAATCCAGAAGAAGTAAAATGCACCTTTAAAACGAAAACTTCGCCTTTCTGCAAAATTTTCTGTTGTTTATGAGCCAAAGACGATCATTTACAGGTAAATAGCGTTCATCTAACAACCGGGTGGGGCCCATTGGTGTCTAAAACAGGATGACGACCTACACTATTTGACAGTTAAACTGGGCCATCGGCTTTCAAACTAAAACCTTTTTGCTGTTAAAATGTAGAATTGCCGTTACTTTCGTTGACTAGATTACGAAGAGGGTGCTTTATACCTTTTCACAAGTCGGAAGTTCCACGGCTCAAATTGGTGAGCAGAAGAAAACGAACCATCGTGGAAAACTACTGAGCTCGTGGGCGTATGGGTATTCTTAGATGTTCCTTCGCGCGAGGGTGCTTACAAAGCCCAGTGCTTTATCACTACTGATCTTTGGTGTAGGGGTAAAGGCCGTCTAGTCTCCTGTGCCGCTGTATGCAGAATTTGCATCTGCTGTTTTGAAGTTCATCTTGAGATTCGTTTAACCATGGCGCCGTTGTCAAACTTGCAAACCGGCGCTTGTTAAAAATGCAGCAACAGGGTTTACTGGATTTTTGAAAATCCTTTCATGACACTCGGGTACTTGTATACTGTTGAGTACACCCCCAGAAGTTCGTAACCAAGTATGTTCCCGTCAATACGTTGTATCAGAACTTTCGAAGTTTGGATTTAAGACGTCTTGTCAGAGAGATTCCGCTGGGCGTTATTTCTACAGTGACTCCGTATTCAATGGCGCTACGACAGTTCTTGAGTCTGAAGCACACAGATCAACATCGATGGTTGAAACACCTGCAGTGGATTGAACACAGCTTTCATTTAGCAACAGATAGCACTTGACAGATAACAGTTGCTTTTCACGTAATAAACTAGTGAAGAAGCTGCTAGTTAACCATCCGGATTATACAGCACAATTGAAGGAAAGCCTACTAAACATGTTGTCTGCTCGGCAGAACAGTCGGGATAAGCACTGTTGACATGCCTTTAACTCAAAATCATTGAATGATGTTGGTTTCCTTCTGGAATGAAGGAACCTCTATGTTATCCGTTGGTTATTTATGGAGTAAATGAAAACAAACTGTCGACAAAATCTACGGATAACACTCTGATGTCAAATCGAGGATACGGAGGTGTAAACCCTCTCCTCAAAGCTAAACTGTCATGTCGATCATTCAGTATTGTCTAGGATCATTTTTACGGAGGGGAGGGGAAATAGCACACACCAACGAGATGTCTATCATGGTCATGATGACACCATATGCCAGTCTGAAATTCGCTGGTTATCATCTGGTGAATGATAACGCTAAATCAATTTTCTTCTATTCATTTGTATCATACCACTTGCATCCCCATGGTTCCGTTGGGCTTATTGTTCACTTTAGCTAATCCCAGTCGTTGATACATTGATCAGAAAACTTTCAATATTTGCAAGACTGATTTGTGGGGAATATCAAAAGTCCAGCCTTACTGACTGAGCCTGTTATAACGGTGAGGTAATAAGTGTTTCCAAAATGTACCCCATGTGCTTCACTAGCACGATCCGTCATGCGGACGCAGGTGTAAGTGTGTATGCATGTACGTTTATCGATCGTAACTGGTGTTTGATCAGCACATGGCCGAGTCAGGCAACTAGCCGGCGACAATAGTAGTGGCCGCTTGCCGTGTCCGATTGAGTGGGGCAACATTTTGGTAGCTAGTGTACGCATACAGGCATGAGTAGTCCCCTCCTCAATCATGTCAAATTTAGCACCACAACTTCCAGTAGAACCAAGTCAGAGCAATCACTATATTTATCTTGAATAACTTCATTGATACGGTTCACATCCAACGCCTCGTCTTGCCATCACAATCTGACACAACCACACCGCGAAATGTGTGTGGTATGCTTCCAATCAACAGATAAACTAAAGAGACAAGTATTTCGTTACATTTCTATATCACGATCATCTAGGTTTATCAAGTTGAGTGAATATCCATGTTAATCAATTTTGTCTCCTTAACGGACTCGTGCTCATTTGGGTTCGATTCTAGTAACCACGCCAACTACGGAATGATTTACATTCCGGAGGACTTGTTGCTGACACTAAATAGACTAGCTCGACACGGAAATGCACTGTCACGCTGCAACGTAACATTGTTCGTGCCCGCTATGAGTTACAACAGGCAACCTCTTGAAGTCAGAGAGTTTTGTATGCATTACCGTTATGACGAAGTATCACGAGTTTCATTTCTTTGTCCCTCCATACTGCGCCCAACTGTATGAGGAACTACGATCGTTCCAAAAGCGGGACGAGTAGATCGTATGAAAAACTCCTTTTCATTTGTTCTCCACAGTGTGTTCTACTTCGAGGTGTGAAAATAAATTGTACTTCGTTTGTTCAAATAGTTGTTCATTGCGCTGCAAGAAAATTTACACTGGTTTGAAATTTCCGAGTAATCATCAGGAAAATGGTGTGCCGAACAAGGTCTTTTCTGGCTATTCATCACCGTCCGATTTACTGAGTCAAGGGTATTCAGCGAAAAGCCCTGAGATGTCGAATTTGAGCCAAAGCTGAGGCGGACAGAATCCGACTGAACTATCCACTCTTGTG
>JTDE01002457.1:78178-92110 GCA_014338405.1 Paragonimus skrjabini miyazakii
TCAAGTTTACGAGCAACTGTATAGACTATTGAATAAGACGTCGCATTATCTGAGGTACCTATTTATGCTTAGTCCGGATCAGTCTCCGTCAACGTTACAACACCAGACGAGTTGCCTGAAAGGCAAACGACAGTTTTCCAATGTCAGAGTGCGTCCCAGCTAGAACAGTCTACCCAAGTCTATCATAACGGTCAAATCAACAGACGGAATCATATGACAACTTGATACATAACGTCATGACACCGTTCGGAGTCTTCATTTGGTAAACCTCAAAATAATACAGAACTTCTAATGCAATGGTTAACAGCTAACCACCTTCTGAAGTACGCTTGATTCATTTGCCAACCCGCAGATTTAGGCTATACTTTTCTTTCTGTATTCCAATTTCATCTCGGTTTTGTAAATTGTATTTCCTTCTATCTCTTACTAATCGTGAACAGAGCATCTCTATGCGTATTCTTCTTGTCACCACATGCCCGTTAAGTGATTCCGAACACAGAGTCAGGTGTTACATGCCTTTTTCATTAGTAAACTAATGATTAATTCAATTATTTCGATATATGTGCCGTGAGCGGCCAAATATGCAAAACAGTGATCACTACCATGTGTAGTATGTAAGCAAAGTCTTTAATTAATGGTACAAACAAACCATAAGAATGTCTAGTGCCTTGAGAACTGAACGTAACTCGTTAATCATCTCTTAAGTAGTATGCTACATCCCTTAGCTTTACCAACTGTGATACTTTTTGCCACTCCAGAACTGAGCTACATAACCTCAACAAACATTAGTGTGATGTAGCCATGCCAATGTGATGAGGACGACCGATCGTCCCATACTACTCACACCACCACTATTCAGTAGTGAGGCGGCAACATGGATTTTGTCGTCAAGGTAGCCGCAGGAAAAACACGGGAAGAAATATCACACCAACACGACAATGCAGTATGCCATGGAATAGTTCGGGCTACGCAAAGGAGTTGAGCACTAGCATCTTTGGTAGCCGGGACCTTCTGGGACGACTGCCATAAGCAGATGAGTGTTTTTGCTTTTTGTCCTGTTTGAACACCTAATCCGTGTTGGTTTCCTAAATAAACAACCTTTGCGCCATCCGTGTACTTGGCTCACAACACTAACAGACAATAAGCCGGACCTCATCAGAATCAACATTCCTGTCCCAACCTTCTCTTTAAAAGTTATGTAGTCGGCAAATCTGGTCGGTGCCCGCAGCTGCGATAGTAAATTAGTTTGTGTTTAATCGGAAGAGTGTTTTATTCGATATTAGCAAAAATCACAGATATTATTGTTAGCTGATTTACACACTTTGAAAATGTTACAAACTCTCAAACAGTTCTCATTAAAACCCATTTTAACAACTTCCCAAACATTCAGAGGCTTTTACGTTGCCCTTTGTCTGTGAATACTTCATTTGTGTTCCATCGCACAAAACAAAGAACAAACAGATCAAAGTTAGTAGTCAACGCATATCACATACAGTGTACAGATCAAGAACGTTTCAGTACCAATTTAAAGTTGATCCATAACCAGGTCTGCTCCAGATAGAGTCGTAGTAGTCTCTTCTTCCGTAGTCATCCGCCTCAAGCCTGTCAAAGTAGTGTTCATATTTTCCCGGTCCACTGTATCCAACTTTTCCGTCATAATAATGATCAAAACCGGAATCTCGCTTTCTCGGACCAAATTTGTCATATCCATTGCCAATAGTGATATATCCGTATTTGTTGAAGTCATCTCGGACCTTCTTATTGTTTGTTCTATCATCTTTATAACCATATGTATCATAATAATATTTATCGCGCTGATTTTTGTCACCGATGCGGTCGTATTTACCTTTGTTTCTGCGGTAATCGTATTTGTCACTATCGTATGTGTTATAACGGTAGTTGTCATAGCTCGTATGTTTGTTGTTTGATCTCAGACTATCATCACCGTATGTGTCGTAAACATGTTTAGTGTTTCTGTCGTTTCCATACACATAACCATAGGTCGGAGTCGTATATCCATATCCGAGTCCGTAATCATATGGACTCCCACTGTACGCATATACACCGTACATTGGGCCAAATCCACCACCATAGCCGTAAGCATAAGGCGCATAACCATTCCATTGGTTACTGCACCAACCCCCACAGGGCATTGTCCAGGGATAGTAATTCATGTACACATGGCGGCCAGGTATCCCCCAGCCACCGATGTACCATCCTGGGCCATAGGCTTGCACATAAGTCACAGTAAAAAGGAACCCAAGCAGAAACAACATTGTTTTTTGGATAAGAACGAGTGTAGGTGCAAAACCAAGTTATATTACAAACTGTTTGTGCATCTTATCGGTGCACTTAGAAATGGTTGCTCAAAATGCGCAGTACCGCGTTTGGGTTTCGATTACCCGGAGTCAAGTAATCGGACCTAGTGCACTTTGAATCTGTCGGCTGAATTCATCTGGCTGTCCTACGGAGTGAACGTATCGATTCGAGATGGTTACTGATGACATAGTGTACTGGAAATTTATATATTTGTGTCTAATTGGCGCGCATATTAAGTAACGGTCGAACCTGGTTATTAACTTAGTAGACTGGTTTAAAAGTACTTGAAGGTCTCCTTCCAATTCTGGCTACCCATATATAAAATTCCTTTCACAGAAGAAGCAGGTCAACATCCGTGTGTCCGAAAGCAACGTATTAATGTCAAATCAGGTGAATATCTCGCATGATACGTCAATTACCTCAAAAGCACACACAAGTACCATGCATCTTTTGATTAATTATAAGCGTCAGTATACGTCGTGAGCCGATTCATTTAGTGCTTCACAGGTCGACCGACCTCACTTTGAGAGGAAAACTGAACAGATAAGTCGTCGACATGCTTCCAGTGGATTAATAAAGACACTGCTGTGTCGCATGCATTTGCAAACGCTCATAAACAAGAATAAATTGATGGTTAATAAACTGTTTTCAACAGTGTACCCAAGTGGTTTAAACCGCTAACTTGCCTTACAAAGATGAAACCTCGGAGGCAACTGAACGCACGGTGAGAAAATTTGGAATCAAAATCGTCCACAGACCAAAAAGCAGCGTTCAGAATGTTCTGTAAAATCAAAGATCCAATTGAAGCGTATGAACAGGCAGGTGTAATATACTCTATTCCCTGGCAAGACTGTGACCAGGCTTACGTAAGCGAAACTGGTGAACAGCTGAAGACACATCTACATAAACATCACAGCAGCGAGACGAGCGGACTAGAATTCACCTTTGGCAACACTGAGCAGCCACAGGTCATGAGGTCAAAGTGACCGACGTCAAAGTGGTCAGAGGAGTAGGATGATTAGACCCTGGATCAATCTTCTCTCACAATGCTTTCAACAAACACATTGACCTCGATACTCATTACACTCCAGTAATCATGCAAATACGACAAAAACGAACGATAGATTGACAGACGAGTCCGAAACCGTTGTATAATTTTTCATCATCACTTTGTTTGACAGTGGAACGTCACAATAAATACCTATTACACGATGTTTGCCTTATATATTTAGTCGTAGCTACAGATTACTGATAACTGAATGTGTTACCGCCAGATAATATTCAAGATACTTCTGGAGGGTTTTGTGGCGAAATGGTATTCAACCTACACTGAATGAACTGGAAACGATTTCCGGAAGGATCGATGAGTTGAGGTGAAGGTTAAACCAACGAGTCACAGCGATAGAATCACTCTTGACTGAAGAGCGTGTTCAGTTCAACAAACAGGTTCAACACATTGTCAGGAAGCAAGCAGGTTTGATGTCGAACAAATTGAAAAGCAGCTTGAATTCTGCAAATATGGTATCAGAGTTCCCCAGCAATCCAGAAAGGTGTCTAGGATGCACCTACCGAAACCGTTGCTAGAAGTTATATCATTCACTCCTAGGTTTTGCCGTCTCAAAAATCAAATGAAGCAGCTTGATTCAGAGGTCCACTTTGAAAATTCATACAGTCAGATAGAATCTCCGGTTCCGTCATCAGAACTCAACGCAAAACACTTCAAAACTACGTTGGTTAGCAAATGTTGTCAGCATACCAACTCTAAACCGCATTTAAGCAGTATTTTGACGAAACGGTATATCCAAGATTAGAAGGATTTGACAATAGCCGGTAATATATTGCTATCGAAGTCAGATAAGGATTCAGGGACTTCTACAACTAACTTGCAGTAAATCGCAGATATATCAGGTGAATTATCTCAATTCAGCAACGTGATAATGAAAAAGATAGAATCGACGCGATCGAGAAAAGTATTGCTAAAAGTGTAAGAAACCTGAAGCAGCAGGATTCGATTGACTACGCGATATTCCAACGAATTAGGGAACTGGAATCATCATACCGAGACTACAAGTTCACAAGGAATGATTACCATGCCGTCCAATTCTTGTTATATGCAATTCTCCACATCATTTGATGGTACAGTAGCTATCAGAGTTATTACAACCCGCGCGGAAGCACATCACAGTACAGTAGCTGAAAGATGCGTTCGAGTTCGCCGATTCCATTCAATCACTGTGTGTGGAAAACAAGATGTTTTTTATGTATTTTCTCTGTTCACGAACGTACCATTTGTGAAAACCGTTGACTATCTCTGCTGGGCTTACCCGAAGACAAACAATTGATGTCAACCAGTATGCAAAATGCACAGTTTCAGATTGATGAAAAACGGTACCGTCAGAAGAATGGCATTGCGATGGGGTCACCGTTAGGCCTACCGTTTCGCAGATATATTCATAGCAATGTTAAAAAAAACTACGTTTCGTGGGATTATTGAGCATAGTACTTTCTACAAAATGTACGTAAACGATATCATCTGTGTAGTTGATGAAACTGTTGGTCTGGATAACCTACTTGCTGAGGGGAACACAACACACCCTAATCTCAAATTTACACTTAAGGCCGAGAAAGATGGATGAATATCGTTCCTAGATGTGGCATTGAATCGTTGTGCAAACGGTTCAGTCCAGAGGAGTATTCACAGGAAGGGGACCTGAAACGGCCAGTATACTCATTTTTTTAACTATATAACTCTTGGGCAGAAAAGAAACCTCATTCGTAGTTTAACACACAGAGCGGTGAAAATATGTACGAATGACACATGTGAAGAGAAAATGGCAACTTTACAATGGACGTTCGCAGAGAACCCATACTCACAAAACTTCACTGACAGGCACATGGAGCTGATAACACAGAAATTTAAACTTCAATTTGTGGAAAAGAAGTTGGTTTATATGACGTCAGATCATAAAGGTGACGCGCTGGCTGAAGTGATGACTCGTAGAACAAATAACGCCATTGAAAAGATCTACAATGTAGTACAAATGCAAATCCCGGTAAGATGCAACTCGAAAGGTTGTGTACAACTAAAATACCGCATTTTGTATTTACCCTTTCACTTGCTCCAGTGGGGCAAGCTAAGTCGGTCGCACAACCAGGCGCCTTACTCAAAGGATGCGTGAACAACAACCCACCTGGCTTGTTAAGGGCGAAGTGGGGTCCATTTTAAGTGCAATTCTGGCGCACCTCGTTGACTCAGGGCATCAAGTCTTATCGGAAATGGCTTTTCAGTCCATTTACCACCTGCTCAGCAGTAATTTAAAAGGAGTCGAATTTCGGATTCTGGCCACCACGGAAGCGATCATAATTCAGTTGCGTAACACACAGTTGCGTGCGCAGAAAAAATATACCAGGCCATAGGATTGCCATCGCCCTCGTTATTTCACTGATACCTCCGGAGGTCAGCTTAATCATCTAATTGCACTCCAATTCGGAACCGTTTGACTTAATACTGTGATAAATTGCCCTTGATTATGTTGTTGATAGAGCATCTGCCGCGCCTGTCAACATTGTTTCCGTAAATGGTTAAGAATTTTCGCAATTCGATCTTTTCGATATATATATATATATATATATATATATGGCAAGCAGAAAGTTGTTTCACCTCTAATCTTATTGGTGACTTAGGTAGAAGATAAACCCAATAACAGGCATGAATGCTAGTTGAAATACTAGACCTGTAATTAACAGTTAGACTAGGTCAAATGCATATATAACACCTACTGCTCACGTGTTGTGACTTATGTAGATGAACTTTACAATCACAACACAACTGTGTCAGAAAATGTGAGGTCTTGACAGGAAATGGAATACATTCTTTAACCTGAGCACCTCACTGGCGTCAGATCTGAAAACGGTGATAAGTGCTGTAAGTAGCTTTTCTAATTCGGTGGCGCAGCTTTTCAAGTCGATAGGAGATATAAAGCCTGGACCGGATGATTTATGAGTTAGTAGGTTCCGTAACTTGATTCTGACTTGTGGCACTAAGATTTAAAGTAATTCAGTTAAGTTGATGTTCAAAAATCACTCGTGATTCACAGTTATGCACATTTGCGTACTGTTTGCCCAGGGTTTTGGCCAAATTTGCATCTGCTTAGGTAAATCCCCCAGAGGTTTTCAGCTGCGAAATGCCACTCTTATTCATTGTGTGTACTATGACTTCACTGTAGAAAAGCTTATGTAGCCCGTCTAAAGGGAGCTCCCAACTTACTTCGCCCGTTTCAAGTGTCATTGACGCCTGCGTGCTTCTTCGCTAACGATACCGCTCTGTGGTTTGCCTTGGTCTTCCAAAAAGTTATCCGAAAACCTTGAACAGATTCATGTGAGTACTGGTCTGGTGCAGCTACAGCTGTATATTTTATCAACGTTCTCCTCCAAACTCGTTTGAACGCACGCAGTCAGTTTGTAAATGTCTCTCAATATCCCTACTGACCTACGGAATTCGTTGAGTCTGAGACAAACGGCACAGATAACTGACAAATGAACTATCAACTGCAAAGTTCAGTATCTGCCGCTCCTATGGTATTATGAGTGGTCGAAGTTTACCGGGTAAACATGCATAGTGGGTGAGAACGACCAAGAAACCGGTCGTGTGCTTTAGGTTAATTTTGGACACAAAACACGTCACATTACATCGT
Organism: Paragonimus skrjabini miyazakii; assembly: GCA_014338405.1. NCBI lineage: Eukaryota > Metazoa > Platyhelminthes > Trematoda > Plagiorchiida > Troglotrematidae > Paragonimus > Paragonimus skrjabini miyazakii. The sequence goes on from JTDE01002457.1 coordinate 85,192, forward strand.
AACCCACAACTTTCTAACTGTTACTGTTGAAAATGTAGGTTTCAGGTAAAAATTCATCTCTTGGAGGTTTGTAAAATAAGCTCTAGACATGACTTGGTTTGACCGATAAGAAAAAGATTATTTGGTAGTGTCGCATGAAAAAAGTTTGCTCTAAAAACAGAAAACAAATGTCAATGAAGGGCACTAACTTTTCAGCCAGACCGAAAATAATACTTCGGTGACTACTGTGTCAGATGCTAGGAAGGTGAACGAGAGAAGTTTTATCGCAACCGCGCGATGGACCGTGGAGAAGCCCAAATTTGGAAGTCTGTGAATCCTATATTTGAACTAAAATTTAATATCTGATTCGAAAACGAACATTCGACGGAATGCAACATACGTCAATCGAGGTCATTGTGCAATGAACGAAACGCATTCAGTGGAATACCTCAACACGATTATGGGATATAGTTAAAACTCGCAGCAGATTGACTACAAAGAACACGGGAGATCGAACGAGTTATCACAGAGCGAAATCGGATCAACGAGCAAAGAATGATCGGCGAAAACCTACAACATAAAACGCCATCTAAATTAAAGGAACCAGGTAGAAGCGCATAGAACAGCTACCTGATAGCTTCGCTACGGATGTGGATTTCGGTTCATAGTCATGAACGCGTGAACGGTGCGAGATCGTGCGAACGACAGATATGCGAGTGACGTTTCGTACTCCATACCGTTAGCTGTGACGTCAGTGATGCATTGAATAACCACTCAAAGTGTGGCGGAAAATAGTCTCTCTTTTCGCGTGAACATCGACACTCTGGGGTCGTTGAAGAATATTTTACTACATTTGTTTATATTCATTAAACAAAGTTGTCATAAGGGCCACAAACAATTTCAAGTCACGCTTGGTCGGCAGAAAGTGTTCCGTAAGACGATCAACAAGAGATTCAAACCTATAAAGCCAACTATCCGTGAGGTTCCGTAGGAAGATTAAGAGCACCCCAACTCACCGCCCCTTATAGGTTACACACACATGCGCGCTCTTCGTCAAAAAGTAAATCAGACAGTTTCCAGTGCTTAGCTGGAAGAGACAGCACGCAGTACACACTGACAGACATGACAAAGGGTCAGTCAGTTAGGTTCGACTAATCCACTTACACCGGACATGATAAAGGGAAAGGCTCGCACTCTCGATTGGTGGAACTTTTATGTAGGTGCTCTCAGATCCCGGCACCCACTGCCTAGGTACCTTCTGCCGAATAATAAACGATCCATTAGCCCGTCGTACCTATCGGCTCTCATTCTGACTGGACACTACACCATAAATGTCGTGAACAGTGGATAACAAAAGCGATGAATTCGTTCAGGAAAGGACAGCAGTTTCGTTTTGAAACTATCTAAACCGTAACAGAGTGCCTCATCGATCGACAATAGCATTATCATCTTGAAATATTTGGTTATTCTGAACGAACATTGATGGAATTAAATGTTCTTGCAATAAACCTCTGTAACTCAGATCACTGACGGTGTGTTCCAGAGGGACCACTTCACTCCTTTCAACTAGCCAGGAAGAGACTCATGCAAGAACTGAATCAGTATCACCATGTAACGTGGAGTATCTACCATCGTAGAATCGGTCGCCCTTGGGACTCTTCACCCGCTGTCCTCCACCCAATTTAAAGTGGTGAAACTGCCCAAATATCACACCTCAGTAGATTGCTTAATTTCAGTCACTAGCGGTCAGCAAGCCGAGTATGACGGAACTGTGACAAATCGAGTGAATTGTTGACAAGATAAATGAACAGTATTCGACGACGGGCAAGCAATCGATCGATACCAGAAGCAAACCAACGCCAACGACCAAATGTTTAGTTCACTTTGAGTAATTGGATCTCATCCAACACAAGCGTGGAAGTACAGCTAATGCTGAGCCTGTTGACCATTCCAATCTTCAAGATCAGTTTTTGTGCTACCAAGAGAAACTGGCTGGTTTACGACAAAATGACAGCAGAGTACAGGCTGAATGGGGTATTCAGCAAGCACAAATTGAACATTAGTCATAAACGTGTGGCTAGGGTGAAAGTGCAGGTCGATTTGGATCTTGAGTGGTAGTCGCAGTCAGCATCTCCGTCGATGGCACAGAAACAGTTCTTGAAACCAAGACCACGGAGTATATGTTACGGTAGTTCAAGGATACACTTGCACACCCGCCGATGGGTGAAACCTAGGTATGAAAGTTCGTCACATCTCAAACCGCAATTATCGATCAATACGTTAAATTTCCAAGGTTATACCACCATTTACTATAGAGACGAATGCTCACAATACACAAATTCAAAAATAAAGAATTTTTAACGCTGAGCCACTGGCAGCTGATCAAATGCGTTAAAATTAGTTGGCTGCTTACCGTAAGTTTGGCTGTGGGCACCACTCAAATTGTTGTTCGGTCCTTACGTTTTCATTCCACTTAACATATTTCTCGCGTTTCTAATCTAATCTTATTTTTACGACAGAAGAATGCGTAATATGAATATATATATATATGAATATATATGTTTTCTTCTGGCCATAATGATTCAAAGAGGTTCATAGTAGCAGTCAACTGTTTTCCTTTTTGAGGTCATGAGAGTGTAAAATGGTGGTCACGTTACAAGAACGAACAGGCCGAAGTTCGAAAACTGACTGCCCTCAACCTGTACCAGAAAGAGATCAAGAGATTACGCAATCTCCAGAAAAGCTAATTATAAATCTGTTCGATTTGAAACAACTCTGCGGGCATAATTTTATTTTCCACTCGACCTAGCTCACCTTATCATGTGACCAATCCGGCGGAAACGACGAGTAATACGCCATTCCCGATCAGACACAAGGGCGTACTGACCAATCGGAGTGATGGATGACCCGCCTATCACCCGTGCACTATCACTATCTAAAAACCCGTCCCCGACGCAAGTTCCTATAATTTCATGTGTCTCTAGTTAAACAGAAATAATCTCACTACCCGCTTGTGTAACTACTGTCTACGACTGAATATCGTCAGCAATAAAAGAATAAATTGTGATGAGTGTTCAGGAACCATCAGAACAAGTGCAATGTGTAGAAAGTCTTAGAACTAGAATTTTATTTTTTCTCCCCTCCTGATGGCCTTCATTGTTATCGGCGTGCAGGCCCACAAGCCGCGAGCTACCCTGCAATGGGTATTTCGAGCGCAGAGAGTACGAGGCTCGCTACCTGAGACGTAAATATGTCCTCCGATAAAATTCGCTGTGCGAATCGTAACGTACCTAGTTCACGCAACCATCTGCGTCTAAAAAACAGCACAGCATTCTAAAACTATAAGCTCACAGTCGCAACTACCCGGGTCAATGTAACAATCAGCCAATCCAACAGAACTTAACATCGCGATTCAGGATCCCGAGAAGTGTCATGTTGACTAACTAACCCACATGTTCATTTACGCTGAATAATGATTTATGTTAGCACGAACTACTGAGATAACAGAATGTAAGTCTGACAAAGCAAGACACCTATGCATATACACTAACACACACGTCACAGATCGCATCCAAGAGCCCCAGTGACCACTGGATCAAGCGGTTGAGACTGATTAAAAAGTTAAACTACCAGCGGTTGGTTATACGTTTACCAAATTACGTATTCACTGAGTACGTTACAGCGCGAAACATGCTCACTACTGTTAAACACCGCAGGCTTACTGATTTCATATTATTCGATGTGACTGATCGAAGGAAGTGTAAAATCAGACTTCCTCCGAAACCAGCACAAAAACTGGGCCTTCTAAACATTGACCGCCTGACTGCATCAAAGAGTATTTTCAATAGATCAGGTTCAGTGCCTAATCACCGGACAGGATTTTCTGCTAAGGTTTTGTTTCGACCAGCAACAATGTATTCATCATATTCACGCATCGTGTTTAGTTTAGTTACAACCACAAATCAGCCGAAACGACCAACTGTTTAGAGCCCAATGAAGTCAACAATGACTAAAACTCCTATCCAAATGTACATTCTTGAAAAACAAATACGCAGTAAAGTAGAAGTAATAAAGGTCTGTGCCAAACTTCTGGTGTTGTTTGAAAGTATTTACTTCACAGAAATGGCCATTTGAATGTCTAGAGGATGAAACAGTTCTCGACCAAGAGCATATAGATAGGACGGAGCGTGACTGCCTAAATTGGTCAAAAACAGATTGACCAACCCAGCTGGAATCAATTCCCAACGTGGCATCCACACGACTGGCCCATTCGACAAGGAGCGATGGGATAAATCACTAGATGTGACAACCGGATCATCGATGGGCAAAATTTTCGCTGGACCGTCCAACCAATCTGGTGAAGAGTTGCACGGATCGGCAGTTGGGAGAACAGTGAATAGGGGTGGGGCGCTGTCTGACATCTTCAGTGGGAGCGGAGACAATTTATATTGGGGAAGACAGACATAGGTCTAAAGGAAGAGAGGAACGCAAGATTGTATGAGAATGTTTATTCAAAACGCTGACATAACACTGTTCAACAGACTCTAAAATGCACTGAGGCAAAGATTCACAGGCGACGAACCGATTACGGTAAGATAGTATTTCTGGTCGAGGATATCAAGCATGATAATTACAGTGACAAGTTACAGTTGTCCAGTTACCTGTGATGAGTTAGTCAGAATAGCATACCAAGGACCAACAAATTGATCTCACAAGTGGGAAACATGGAACTGTGCAGATCGGAGCACACATTATTGAGGACGGTCCTACAAAGGTCACAATGTTAAGCTCAAAACAAATTCAAACGTGCATAGAATATTCGGAATTACTCGCAGCTGAGTAACCAAACAAATACCAAGATCTGACAAGATAAATCAGCAATCACTGAAAACGCCAAAAAACGAGATCGATTAGAAATGGAGCGCTCTCGGACAACGAAAACCCAACGGCATATATTTGCTCGTGAACATCATAGGGCGAAGCTCCATACAAACTGAATATGAACCCATTCATGTTAAAAAGCGGTATGTTTACGCAAGCGCAACGATACCCAGGTTACTTCAAATATTTAGAACTTCGCTTACTACTCATCAGTAGGCAAACGATGCTTTAAAAAATATACGGGTCAAGAACAAACCTAACGCTTCCCTACCACACTTCGAAATATTAACACAAAACCGCGCGTTCAAATCTAGCCATACCTTCTTCAAAACAAACTGGGTTTTACCATTGTACGATATTAACAGTCGACAGCAAGCTAAGTGTTCTGTGGACATTTTGGAGAAGGAAGCAATATCAAAAAGACGTTATTACAGCTGATGAAACAGCACTCTACTATAGGCACTTGTAGAATAAACAAGATTCCATGCCAGAATCACATATTAAGAAAGACAGAATAACGTTGCACTTCAGTTGTTACATAAGTGCCAAAACAACTCACAACTCTGACGATTTGGAAGCACGAATCCTCTAGATTTTTCTGAGACAAACAGTTTCCATGTTCGTATAACTAATCGAATATCACAAAGCGACAAGATGACGAATCCGGGATTTCAGGAATGGCTGTGGTTTTGATTAGAGGATTGTTGACCCGACGGCAAAAAACACCTTACTTATGGACAAGGTAATTCTTCAACGGAGCACAAGGAAGTTTTCTGACATCCGTTGGTATTCTTGCCTCCCAAATCAACTTGTGATAAAACCAATGGATCGCAGAACTAATCGGCCCTTAAAAATTCATGCAATAAGCTGTCAGGTCGGTTTTTGTCAGTAACTGTGCAGAGATGAATCGGGTATGGTAATATGATGCACCAATTGCCATAGGGAAAAAATGAAACGGTTATACTCAACGAAGCCCATGGATGCCATGAAGTAACCGCTTATATATACAGTGATGGTATTGATTGATCAGCATTAATCGGATGTCGATAGCTTGCCGTCATGGACGTACACGTAGTTACTTCTAAGCCGAAATTATCACCGCGTTATCTCCATGATTTCTTTGAGATACCACAAGAAGACGCAACATCAGGGGCGAACGCTTCTGTTTTCATATAGCGTCGTCAAAACGTTTCAAACAGACTTCAATAGCGTGGTGAGAAATTCGTTTTACCCTTTCCACTCCCGAGAATCTATATTTGGTTTGTCTCAGTCGTGGCAAACATTCTGCAGTGCTATGAGCAAGCACACATTAATGTTGCAACAGACATTTCACGTCCGTATCAATGGACAGTGGAATTCTGTTTCAGAATGTTATACACCACAATTTTGATTTGTGTGCAACAATCAAAAAACAAACGATAATAACTTTCTTAAAAATAATGCGACTCACAATACTACTTTTATTTGACAACAACGACGCAAAATGTAGCTAATTTTCACATTTAGTACATTTTCGACGTAAGACATGGTGTTAAATATGATAACATCGGGTGCATCTGTCTTTTCTTGTATACGATAGGTTGTTACGAATATGGGACAGACAGCTTTTGCATAATAACGTGCTACTACAAGTTATCTCATGCAATAATAGCTTGTGCATGGCTTAGTCCACGGAAATTCCTATTTCGGCTTGGGAAGATGAATTGAATTAATCGAAAAAGGTCAGAGCAGAGGAGCATGTTGATAATGCACAATCGCTATCACATGCAACTGAACCAGACGGACCAAATCAGTTGTTGTTCACATTGTCGTCTCGGAGGGTGTACGACTAAATTACAATGGTAACCGGCTGACAAACCATTTTTTTCAAGAGTTATCAGAAATGCTCGCAATTTTTTTGTAAATATTTCGCATAGTATCTCTGCCTCCGTATGAGTCATGAAATATTGTAACGAAAAGGCATCAAAAAAAAGCACAATCTTTATTGTCCAATTTGTTAGTTAGTACGCTACGCGCGCGCTCGCGTTTATGAGTCAGAATTCCAGTCCACAACACCCCC
>JTDE01002458.1:8543-24408 GCA_014338405.1 Paragonimus skrjabini miyazakii
GTCTCGCCCGTTGGTCCGATCCGGTCGAGCGATGACTCATCCGGTCGCCCACGCCGTTCTCCATCCGCTCACCGTGGGTGTTTGAACGCACCTCCCCCCTGCGTTGGTGTATTCGGCCGAGAGCTGGAATGCTCGTACTTCTTGCCTGACAATCCCCCACAATCATTACAATGGTGCACTCCAATGATTCATTTGTACACTAATCATTTTTTGAACGCAATACAATATCCATCGCTATAACCATTGAGCACGTCGGAATCCATAGCAGATCGATGAGTACCATGTTGAAAATAATTGTCATTTATATATTTTAGATAACTCCGTAATAGTAACTCATTTTGCAAAACGATTGACACAATTATTTCTCTCTTATTTGTTATCATTTTTACACCATTTTTTCTGAGCCCAATTTTCTTCTATAGATTAACACGATATGCTATCTGCACAATGTGATACCTGAAGAGTATAGACGGAACTGATAAATAAACATCAAGAATGAGGATTGTATATAGAAAACAACATGAAGATATTTATAAAAAAACAGCGGTATTAGATTCAACAATGTTATAACCAAAGGCAGAACAATTTCATTATAACATGATTCAATGAGACCTATGGGATAGAGCTTCATTGCATCAAAATTTGATGTTATTAGAAAAAAACTGTAATACACATCTACTTGTGGCACCTACACTGGGACCAAGGTTCAAAGGGAGGTCCAACATCCATTACTCATACTGGCGCAAATAATTGGCAGCAGGTAAGTTGGTAACGTAATCCAATCTGACATCGTGAGTAAATAATCGAAAAGTCTTTCCATATCGCAACTTCCATCTCCCCTTATTTTACCTTTTGTATTTCTGTTGTTTTCATTGGTTGAACGTTTTTCAGTTATATATTTCAGCTACCAAAGTGTCGGAATGAAACATTTTCTCCTCTAATACGGATCATTTTTCACTGCACATTCCATCGATGAATGCAAACTAGCACTTCTTGCAATACAAAATATGGACAACCAGAAAGGGGCCAAACATTTCATCTTCGGAAGATTCAGAAGAAGGCACTTCATTAACGTTGATCTGCAGAGTCCAGTCGTCATCGTTTATAAACTAAGGTGACAGTTACCTTTTTCAGGCATTTATATATACGATTACTTGAGAATTATTTCTTTAAAGCACATTCATGGGGGTGTTGCTTATGGTGCTCGGATCTGAAGTCAACTCAGAGATGAATATTTCCAATAATGTGGTGAACAGCTTCAGACAAACGGTTATGAGTGACTTGGCATGAACAGAAGATAGTTTCACTGCATCACGGTTGGATCAGGCTATTAGATTGGCACTCATTTCGAAAACTACGTGATATATAGTTTACGAAGCTTACAACAGCCATGCAGGTTAGGTATCGCACCGACAGGTAAGATTGAATACACAATGTCTTTTTTCTCCTTGTCTACTTCATCGAATTTACTATACATGAACTGTGGAGAAAATAATGCTTGTTTGGTTTCCCTGATGGTATACTTTTACTTTCCAGGGCAGCTGGGCTAATAACAAAGTAAACATCAGTAGTGCTGAAACCAAGTCTTATGGCTTATCAGCTTACCGAGCGGTATATAGTGATACGATTATAAGAACTTCAAATGGAATTCATCAGGCATTAAATCCGTATTATCAGAGAGTTTTACGGAATATGAAACTTGAAAATGACGCAGAAAATTCAAAAACACATTGGGGTCTTGATGATATTGAATGCACTAGATGGAAAATATATTCTCAAGACTAATCTCACTAACTAATAAAAACATTTCTTACCATTCTTTTAGTCGGAGTGAGAGAATGTTGATTAGTTCAAACAATCATTAAATCACTAGAAAATTAATCAGGAAGCTCACGTACCGTGAAGCATATAGCTACTAAGTGAAGCAGAGATAGCGAAACAGCCGGGATAAAATTCTGCAGTTCAATCACTACTAGCCAACCTAGGTGATAGTTTAGCCGCTGCAACGAAAATTATCATCTTAGGTTATTCATAACAATCTCAAAGAAAGAAAAGTTATTGCAACACCTTGACCATGACTGGCTTAGTCACAAGAAGAAATGCGAAACAAACGGACTATTTTTTCACGTTTTATCACTAGGCCAAAAACAACAATTTCATACAGGTTCGATGGAAACCTGGTCCTGGTCAACGCGGACGAGCCGGTGTAAAAATCTCAGTAGTTTGGTATCACAAAGGAAGAAGGGGAATTTAGGCCAGCATCTGGTAGACAAAGCTCCGAGAAGATGTTCGAGCACCAACACTCACTGAAAATTGTTATCCGAAACAGTTTATTTATAAGATTATACTAATAATCACGAAAGTAGAAAAACCGCAATCAGACAAAGTCGGTTTATATTTCCCATTCTTTTAAAGGTGGTAGCGTCACTGAAAGCGTAAGCAAGGAACCAATTGTAGCAATTAGTGAAAATACTCTGCGGCACAACAGCGTGTTTAATTCACTTTCACATCAGTGTTTCACTCCCAGTTGAAGGACAAGTTACTTGTCCATGCCCTTTCTTTGTGCGTTTCCTGAATGACTGCACAGATTTGACGCCTCGTGGGCAAACTTTGTACAACTCACGTCATAGAATTGTGTAACTATGTCCCATAAAGCAAACCATATAGACGCTGTTAGCTGACAACTTTCGCTCCGGTAGGATGTTATTCACAACCAATATCGAACCCACATAAATGTATTGCTTTTAGACTGATGATGAAGCATCAACAACGAGCTTGTTTGCTACGCGTTTCTTCTCACTTAAAAAGTTGTCTTATGGGAAAACCTCATTACTTAACTTTTCCAGCTCTTTTTCGGTCGGTCGATTGAAGAATACGGCCTACTTCTAGCAGATATAGCCAAATCGGTCACGTGTTTACCGGGAACTGGTATCTCATAAAACATCTAAAATAAAATGTGACCTGTTTTACAGGGTATGCTTCTTTCATCTTTGTTGATGTGTCGAAAGAAGAATACACTGAGATCCTACAACTTCTGATCAACGACTTTGGTTTACAGAATCCTCCAGACTTATTCCAACGCGTTTCAGAAGTATGGAGAAAATGACACGCAAATTTGCAGACAAACTTCATTCCTTAGTTCACTCACTGTACAACAATCAGTCTCCAGCAAAAGCAAGTTAGGAAGATCATGACAGAACCTGTAATACAACCGCACTGCAACCGCCAAAGAAGAGGAATGTCCACACAGACCCCCATCGACCTTCAGATTTCAAGTGGGCTTTAGGAGTATTGGGTATCAGTTCTGATGGGAAAACTTGACATATTGTCATCTCGGAAAATGTAGCTCACCACAATGAAAATGAGACGGACTTAGTATACAGCAACCAGCAAGGCTGCAGCATCTACACCGGTTCGCTAATTATTAGTGGTTTATAGTAGATTTATATTCAAAAAGTAGCAAGAGTGCGTTCGAAGACACTTGAACATCTCTCACTTAGTAGAGATTGTTGGATTTTGCAGGTGTTGGCGATGATCTCTTTCCAAATTCTATCAAACGGTTTGGCTGCCAGTTATTTTAACTAGGAAAAATCCGGTTCAATGTTGTACGATTTAATCACTCCGAAATTTATACCTTACAGTGATATTACAGATGCTTTTAACATTCCGAGGCCATTTTTGCCCGTTTAAGCAAACTACGTCAATAAGTGGTTTGTAGATAGTTACTTTTTTGGATAACTATGAAGACGCTTGACAGGCTGCATTACTGTTTCCGCACCACTAAGGTTTCCTTTGATTATGTGGTTTGTACAAGACGGAATTCCACGGACTCAAAGTGTTCTCCAGGCTTAGTGCAGAATATGAAGAAAATATGATGAGACCAACACATATCTGACGCTTCAATATATTTAAAGAATTATGCAAATAACACCAGCAAGTGGATAGTCAAAGTAAATAGAGGGTTCGTGGTGAGCACTGCCTCAACCAAAACTAGTGACTAATGATAGAGAGACAACAGTTTGAACGTTTCTGTCAATCATGAGGATCAGTCACGGCTTAACTAGCTTCGTGGCATTACACAAAATCTCATTTTAGTAAAGACATAAACTTCATTGATCTCCATTTCCTACTTTTTAAGCATTCCGACATTATCTGCTAGATTTTGTGAGCTTCCATCGCTCAGATTATGAAGTGAGTAGATTTTGTTTGGAGAAAATTGACGACTGTTGAGCTTATGAGCTGTCAGGATTTCGTGCTGTCACGGTTTCGACGTGCCGCAATAATGAACGGCACCTATAACTTGAGGTATACTGAGATGAAGAAATGGTAGTGTTTGTGACTAAACCTATTTCTCATTACTGTTGTTTTGTTACATTGTTGGCGATAAGAGATAAAACCACGCGCGAGGATAAATTCCTGATTTGTTAAGTTTGGCTATTATTACTAACGTAATGCATCCAACTTTGGGGTAAGTCAAGTCAATTGCTTCTTTTCCGTGTTTCTGGAACCAACACAACCGGCGTCACGGACTTCTGTAACCTCTGACGATGTACTGCTGTCCACTTGAAATTCTGAATATTCACAATTCTTCGAAAAACTGAAGATTATTTAGAACGCTTTAACATATGGTGTCTCAATGGTAAAGAACTGAAGGCAGAAAAAAGTCGTCCACTACCTTAATGTAGTTGGTAAAAATGCAAACAGGTTGATTAAACTTGTCATTCTCCGATTAATCTATTTCTATTTCCTGCGAATACTTGAAGGAACCACTAAAAATATTTGAAGCAGCACTACAAGCCAAATTTCATACACTCGTCGGAAAAGAACTTCAGGATACCAGCCAGTTTATTTTTGAAATCCAGGTCTCAGCGGCTTGGTGTAATTTCCAAGACCAATTATGCACTCAACTTTGTGACCATTTGGCAGTTGGAATAAATGTGCTGATCTGCAACAGAAGCTTTTATCGCTTCCGGATTCCACTTTCCAGTCAGCTAGATCATGCATTGATTGTGGACGACGACAACGTTGAACAGTTCGTCAATATTAATTTCATAAGGTGCCTGAAGGTGGTATCTACAGAATCTTCCTTAGCGACCTGGAGATAACCCCGGTCTGACTGCTGCACAATATGTGAAATTCTTCTCAAAACTCTGACTCAGATTGTTTGTAGGATCGTAAGGATCTTTCCCTGCCCTCTTCTTGCTGCATTGGATCGCTTCTGTTTGTTTGTATGCCTGTCGGTTTATACGCGCAAATGGCACCACACACCTTCGTTTTGCCCACAAGCTGGAAGGCTGGATTCTAAACCTCCGCAAATTTTCTCCTCAGTGTCGTTTAAATCTAGTTGAGACCTATTGTAGATATCGTATAATATAAGTCGGGTCTCGCTCAATTACTCGTGGTTTTACTTCGCCTCTGGTATTCATTGTGTATACCTGAGAGGCGGTAATTTAGTGCACATCCGCATTCAACTTCCGAAGCTTCTGTCAAAAGTATCACTGGGTTGTCCGGCGAAGATTCTGTGAATTTTAAAAACTACCAGATGAATTCTCTGTTACTCCCGATGGATTATTCTGCTGTAGCGTAAGAACCATTATTCCTGCCACATTACTATCCGTGGTACTAGGTGACTTACACTGCGGTAATTTGGGAATTGAAAAAGAAGAAATTATTGACTCGTCTGACTTGTTGATGACCAGAATGGAATGGTGATTTATGTAACATTTCCAAAGGTTGTGCTCCGTATGTGCACAAGACAAAACCGCGACCATCAGAATGGACACCCTCACCAATGACTTGTGAGGCCTCCTCAATCCTCCTCATCCTCAATCCAACGGTGCCGCCGAGTACTTTTTGCGTATCCCGATAAGTACAATCACAAAAATCTAGCCAGGTTGAGGCACTTGATACAACCACCCATTCGATCAAGCTATCTTCACTTGTTGCACTCCATCTGGAAATGCTGTGAACTGTTCACCTACTGGAAGTCCATTTTGTAATGCACACCATCTTGATAGTTTCTAGTAGTCTTAGCTGATGTAACAAGGGTGTTTCGTGATTTCACAGCAACTATTTTTTATGCGACCTTCAAATTAAGTGGGATTAATAACCCTAGCCAGTTTGTTTACTTGGAGCATTTCGCCTGAAAACATGGGTCCAGAAAATTGCTCAAGTCAAAGGCACCTTTCAACGTTTGGTACATTTTGCCGATTGATGGTGGAGGCTTTCAATAACTCTAACCATAAGTTGTTTTCAGTGGTCATCCCCAGGAAAGCGCCTCCTCGGCGAATAAATGCAAATAGTTGTCACAGTGTTACAGAAAGCACCCTACATGGAGTTTACACCGTGGTGCTTATGATGTGTTCCAAAGGTGCCTTACTCAAGGATGAGACCACTGTGGAAGATGTGATATGATGTGCGCAAATACATACTGCGTAAGTAAACTGTATACCACGAGGTAATCATCCACGTTTCTATTCCACTCTGATATCCTTCAAGCAACAAACTTGCTTCTATGCACTTTCGTGACGATTTCGCTGTAATGTAAAAGTATTTACCAGTGGGCATACATTAACCATATATTACTCGTTTATGTTATGAGCAATACATTATGCAAATGCTTTAACGCATTTGCGTTATTGGAAATTTCCAATAAAAACTGATAGACTTTGAAGCTTACTATCACCTTATTTACAAGTATAGACGACAAAAACTCTAAGTTGACCCGTAACCTGAGGCAGATTCAATCACTAACGGACAATCAACTTACGACTGGAAACCCCACAAGTATCATATGAGAAATCAATATCATTTTAAACATGCTGTGCTGGTTCACACATTGTTAAGGTTCCGGTGACTTCGTAAATTTGACAGCAATTAAACATTAAAACATCAACAGTACAATTTAGTCTACTTTCGAAATTGATTATATTAACTGATCAAAATGTAGATCGATGGAGTTAACTGGAGTGAAACATCCGTATTCAAAACAAGTTTAAAACATGATTTGACGTTAAGATTTAAAAATTGGTTTTCTTACAAAAGCTGGTTACTATGGTGATTTATGACAAAAGCTCAATGTTCCATTGGACAAACTACTTGTGTTGGTGTACCGTTTCGGTTTTTCCTTGTAAACAATCAATTCACGTGTAACACATTCAAGAAAAGATACGTGGTTGAACAAGCGAACGGTTTGGATACAAACCCTGAACAACTTGCAGCTATTTAACTGGTTGGCATCAATGTCTGTTTGGCATATGAGGACTTGGAGTGAAAGATGTTAAATCTACACATCTACAGATCAGTCACTTCTGTTTAATTTGTATAGGAGAGGGAATTTAGTATCGGAAACAAATGATAACCCTAATCAATTAAAGTTATTCACATTTAAATTGAAACTAGTCTAAAATGCATAAGTGCACCGAACAGTGTCTTGCTTTCACTTACTAAGCATCTTTAGTCTTACGTTTTCCTCTTTTTTGTACTTTTTATCAGCGATGTTTGCATTTTTTTAATATTGCGTCTAACTGTTCATCATTCCCAATCACGAGTTGGAACCTTTCAGTTATTGGCGTACGCACAATAAGGTTGAAGTTCACTGTTAACACACCATCGCAAATGTTTCAGTCAATATTACCAAACATAAATACTGCTCGAACAAACTGATGAAAGACACTAAAAATCATATAGATCGTCTTGGCTGCAGTGATTACTCCTGATCAGTCTGCAATGAATCAAGTTTCCCTAGTCTGCTTGACATTCCGATGTGCACTTTGTATGTGGGACCAGTTAACTCATTTCCGCATCTCACCCAGTAACTCCCAATGAACAACAGACAAATAATCTTCCTGCATGTTTGTTATTGTACATGTGAGAATATGCATAGCAAAATAAGTATTTGATATAACCGACAACAGAATGAGATAGTAAGTAGAATAAGAACGGGATTTGTTGGAACGCAAAGGTATACGTGAGCATACCTTAAATTTTGAGTGGATGCTGTCAAGTCTGATCACTGTGAGGATTTCTATGTTCGGGAGATAATTTCCGGATTTTGGTTAAGATAGTGTAGAAACTTCTTCAACTGAATTTAAGAACGTACTACAAGGCGGTGAATAGATAAATGCCTGTTTTTAAAAGTGGCCTGTGACACCTACTAGTGTCATGCAGCGGTGTTGAATACAGAAACTGCATACATATAGTCGTTTGCGGCGAAAAAGAACTTAACGAATAGGCAACCCGTAGTCTACGGACAGCAGTTACACATAATGATTGCCACGCAAGCAAGCATATTATGACATATTATGACATGCACGTGAGCCAAATACAGTCGTTATATCGACCGAAGACATCTTCAATATATCAGGTGTGCGTAACCTCTACAGGTTTCAACTCGTTTATTCAATACGTAGCGTCAGTATTGTCTATTTGGGATTTTTTGGATGAAGCGTATTCGGAAAGCTTTTATTTCGTGTTTTCATGATTGCGTCTGTTAATTTATGGAGACAATGTCTTCACAAAATTGTGATGGGCAACCAGTTGAGAATTAGTAACGTTCAGTTAATTAACGTCCTTAAAACCCCATATTTCTGTCGTCTTTTTTCGACAACTAAAGTGAAATTTCGGGCTGGTTTGCGTTAGAGAATAATAGCGTTTTATGTATTCATGTAAAAAAGTGAGTTCTGTTGCCCTCCGCTTTAAAACTTCAGGCTCAATAACGACAGATGGTCCGCGTGAGTCGAATCAAATCAAGTTAGATTCAGTCAGAGGATGTGAATTAAGAACTTTCATGCTGTCCGTCTCAGTAGACCAACGAACACTGATTTTTTCGCAAGATTGCATAACAAAGATCGATAACTGCAGTCTGATAAGCCAATGACGAGATTACAAACAGATGAAATAGAAAACTCTTTGTTAACCCGTTTAGCTGTAACACAAAAACGCGTACAATATGGTGTGACTGTGCATGTTGAAACACGGTAATATGTAAATCAACACATGAACCATAGGAAAATAAATAGCCGAAAGCAACAAAATCTTCCTTTGATGACTTATTTCCTACCCATATAGGTCTGTAATAATGGCTTTGCAGGCCCGTTATTATCATGGCTAAGTATATTGTGCGTCAAAAAACCTATGTTTACATTTTTCGTTCATTAAAAGGTTGGGAGTGAACACATAAGTGAGTGAGTCCAGTTTATCACAAAAATGCACCAGTTGGACTAGTTGGCTAACGGAAGAACCTAGTTTAGGAAAAATGAGGAATCCTTAAGTGTTCCATAGTAATTCGCTTTGTGAATATTATAGTTCATCCATAAACTTTACGAACCTTAAGTCTAAATGGAAGACAAAAGGCTTCCAGTTGTATTTGTCATTTCTTCCACGAATACATCATTTTGTCTAATTTCGCAAAACTTAATTTCTCGTGCGGCATGACTTTTAACCGGCAGAGTAAACGCTCATAGCAAATAAATATAAATGGTTCAAAAACTTCGTCAGATCTAACAAACAAATATCCGTAATTTTGGTCAACGCACATCTGATCCGTTGCTATATGAAGTGCATCTGCAAATTCTTATTGCCCTTTTTGCTCCAAATCGACTAAACAGGTTTACCACACTTTCAACCATACCCACGCCTTAATCGCGTATCTTTAGGTGGCACAAGTCGGGTTTCTTCTCCGCCTCACGCTTCTCTAACTATGTGTGCTGGCCACAGTAACACAATTGTTACGTTTGCTTGTTCTTACTAGCTCTCCAGCAGTTACTGTGATATCGCGCTCGTAGGATGGCGATAAATAGGAGGCAATATAAGACAGGCTGTATATTTCAGGTAAAGTTTGGGCTGACCTTTGCAATAACCACATGTCCTGATGACATTGTTTTTCCTGTCGTGAGAAACAGGTTCGTCAGTTTGTGAAGGCATTGTTTCTTACATGCGCTATGCACGACCAAACGGCCCCGGTCCTGAGTGGATATTTTTCCGTTATTTGGCCTGATCGCATGCACAACCAAACCTGACGGGCCTTTCTTCCATGGGAAGAAATCACCCTCACCGTAAGTAAGTGGGCTACTGACCTCTGATAATGATTTACATGTTGAGTTGTCAGTGCGACAAACCATATGCTTTACATAATCCAAAGGTTAGCTGTTAAAACCACGTTTGACAAAATTATGTTACCGCCTTAACTGTGCGACTATGACAGTCAAAAGTTGAAACCCAGTTGTGGTTTGCATTTTGAGCAGACGGGGATCACGAGACATACGAATATTTTGATCCGATGAGATTTGAAGAAATACGTTGCTACAATCATGCTGACCAGGTTTAGCTCGTTTCGATCCAAACTTTACACTAATAGTCAAGGATGCGGCCCTAAGGACGAAACGGTCTCATAATGACTTGAAATGGAAAACAAGGAAGATTATATTATGAGAACTGTTACTCCTTCACATTTTGCAATCATTTTTTTTCTGCTCACACATTTTTTGCACCAAGGACCAATAAACTGCATAGTGTGGTTAACCTACAAAAGTATTGAAAACTATTTCGCTAACGACTAAGCTCGTACTCACCTCTATACACTAAGGCGAAATAAACCGCATTGATGCAGCACTTTTAAACGGGAAGCATTATCACGATAAACAAGGAACAGATGAGGTGCTGATGTAATTGATTTGACTGACAATTGATTGACTGACTGACTTACACGATTTCATTAGCGACCACTTACACATTTGTGGCATCATTACAAAGTATTTATTGTGTCATTGAATTACCGAAACAGAACACGTCCAGGATATTACGTTTACTATGACCTCTGTAATTTTTGCACACATCACATACTACTTGATTAACTGGTTTTGATGGAAATATAACTGAAAAATTAACTGCTATTATACTTTCAAGTTGAACGTCACCCACAATTGATTGCAGCTGTAGCATCCCCATAGACTTTCCACTCGGCCCCTTTCGAAAAGAAGCACTAGACTCGAGTTTCGCTCTCATTAGAGCTCGTCAATAGTGCATGGCATCGCCACTGTCGGGACTTGAACCATACTGTTTGGATGCATGTGGCAGAATTCAGTCGTATACATTGCACAGCAAGGTTTGTGGTAAATAAAAAATGGCGCTGACAACAGAAATTTCCTGAACACCTGACAGTAATTCAGTATTGGTATGTGTACGTCGATAATGTTGCTCACAACATGAAGAAAGCGAACTGGGCCATCAGGATAATTCAACGTTTGTTGCCATAATAGAAAGGTTTTTGATACTGAGTTAATTAGTCAAACCTTCGTTATGGCTTCGCCTGCACTGAAACTAATTAAATAAAGGTGGTTGAAGCGTTCTGAGTTGAAAGTTACAATTTCCGCTCCTCAGTTTCAAAGTCATTAGTGATAGGTGTATAACCGAATTAACAGTGCCATCCAGTTTATAGTTGAACTTCAGAGGTTAATTCCAGTTTACTGCGATCAGGTTAGGCGTATGCTACCGATAGAATCAAACTGAAAGTCACCGTACATTACCGCGACTGCAATACCTATGTGGGAGAGTAAACCTATATCTTTCACATCAGCAGCTTTTGTTTAAAACAAAAGTTCATGTAATCTTTAGATAAAAAGCAAGCTTCAAAATCATTGAGAAACTGCTGTACGCATTCCAGCGGTCAAGATATCCGTTTCAGTATAATCTATGGGAAGTTCATATCTATGCTGAAAGAAAATGTTCAAGGAAGTACACAACCAATCTGATCGTCCTTGACCTGGCTGTTGACAATATAACTTATTTTATACTCTACGCCACATTTGAAATACTGGTGTTCTGAGAAATTTCTCCAAGTGTCATTTTCCAAACTATTGTTTAGCTCTGAATTTCATGCAAGTCACGTGTACAAAAGGGAGTTACCACCAAAAACAAAAGAACTCATTCGTAACGAATGGACGATGGTGCCACATATACATTACCCGCTAGTGTTACAAAAAACTGCAGCAAAAGCGTGTCTTTTAAGCATTTATTTTACAAACTCTGTGGGTAGAATGAACGAAATAATGCCAACTGACAATTGATTTAGTAAATGATTGGGCATATTTTTTACGATATGTATGAATACTGGATTCAATGAGTTCGGCTCTGTTTACTTTTGAGGACATTTTGACACACGGAAGCACATCAAATTGGTTTCTATTACTACTAATGTTGTGACCGCAAAAGACGCTCGGCATGCAAATTCGTTTATTGCACGATCTCTCGTACAGGTTATGTTAAACATAGGACCATGAAAACGTGCACTCATTTGCACGGCTGATGTACATTCACACACAATGGTTAGCAGTACGTTGTTATTCACTGAAATCGCTTGTGAGTAGTATACTACCCACGGACGAAACTGCCTGCTATACGACACTAGTTCAACAATACCAATTTCCTGGTGAGCAGTTAGTATTTCAAACGCCAGTCACCTCTTGAAATGAACATTTTTCACTCCATCCACTTTCACGATGATTCATCGGTCAGTACACTTCGGAAGGTCACGATCTAGACCAATTTCTCTCCTGGAGGTGTAGAGTAGTGGCATGTGTAATTGTTCGGACAAGAAGTTATACACTGACTCTCATGCACGTTAACCACTAATCAACTGCTATCAAAACAGACGTGGCTGGAGTAACACATCCAGACACAGGCAGAATCTCCTATGAATAGTAGCAAACTTGACCGGTTATTCCTGCAAGACAATATCTAAGTTCTCTCTTGTTTATTTCAGTCAACAACTTCAAGTTCAGGCGGGATTAAGTTTACTAAGCAAACAAATTAAACAGCATTGATAATGATGACATATTTTATGATAAACTTTTGAGCAACACTTCCTAACAATCAGAAAATTGAAGATACACATGTTCACAAACAAAAAGGATGATATAAATAATTTGAACTCTTTGAACATAGTAGATTATTACTGAAATGGCTACCTGAACTGATCCGAG
Source organism: Paragonimus skrjabini miyazakii (assembly GCA_014338405.1). Taxonomy (NCBI): domain Eukaryota; kingdom Metazoa; phylum Platyhelminthes; class Trematoda; order Plagiorchiida; family Troglotrematidae; genus Paragonimus; species Paragonimus skrjabini miyazakii. The sequence goes on from JTDE01002458.1 coordinate 21,524, forward strand.
ATTTAATTAAGCATTAAACAGTGGAAAAATTCGAAGAGGAACTGCGCTAATTCATTATACTTGTATGAAAAGCACTCAAGTAAGGTGTCTTGGTGTTCGGTAGAGCAATGTAATGTATGTGTGCTAATAACTATTGTGTGAACTTTTGGTGTAACTTAAATTAGATTTTATATAACAAATTAATTGAGTAAAAGGAAACAGAGACCAGAAAACCGATTTTTCATTTGTAACAACCACGGCAAGTTGTTGGTAATTGGTCGTTCTCGGAGCAGGTTAACACTTTTTGTGTCACACGAAGTCGCACTGACGATATTACTTGGCACAGAAATGAAACGTCTTCAAACCAAACAGTCAGCTACGAGAACAGCCTAGAACTAAAAACTTTCACAACCCGAGCATTCAAAACAGCTTCTAACTATTCAACCTCTATATTGTTCACTGATAAACTGGCATATCAGTCCACACACAAAATGAATGCTGTGTTGAAAACTGGAACTGACAGCGTTATCAAAAGGCATAACATATTAAGTGATATTTCAGAATTCACTGTAGTAACGGAGGAAAACAAGACACCTAGAGAAAAGGGAAATGTTTAGGAATCGGATATGTAATGGTCTGTAAAGTCATTTTAGCAGTTCTGTTCGGCTGAATCAACAGCGTAATCTCGTGTGACGCTTGGAGAAAAGGATGTTGAAGATCTGTACCACTAGCACTGTACTAGCTGAAATAAAGTTTTTATATGAAAGAGACTAACCGCTGGATAAGAAGGTGATCGTAGTGGTTGAGCTGAGAACCAATTCGCCCTGTGTGGACTAGAAATGCGTAACCATTGGCTTATCTTTCAGCGCAGATCTGGTGGCTGAAACTATCACAAGAAAGCCAACAAAGTGATTCAAATCGACTTACCTATCAGTCCAATTGTACATGAGAATTTATTTCGTCTCGGTTATTACGTCACACAAAAAAAGACACACTTCCAAGTTCTAAGAGCAGTTTCCACCCATCGTCATTTAGTTTCGCGTGTCAGGCATAATAACTACAATGTATTGCAAAATGAACGTCTGATTGCATGTGTGAAAATCACCTTGCGTGTTTGCACAATAGTGTGTGTAAAACAATTTTGAGCGCGGTTGTCGCACGTTCGACCAACCGTTGTAATTCCGTTAGTAGGAGAGCTTCATTTTAGGTTGTCTGCTAAACGTCAATAAATCGGTCCGAAATGGCGAGGTCCCGACGGTTGACCGTTACTGAGGCAACTGATGTCCACTTGTGGAACCGTAACCTCTAAGGTCAGGGGGGACTCGAATTTCAAGCGCTGAAACTCATCAAAGTAAACAGCACTGAAATTCAACCTTTTTACCAGTTTGGTATTCTCATAAAAATTTGCGTTTATCAATATTTTACTCAGAAACTACTTCCAGAGAAAACAGTCACTTTCCTCATCAAAAGGGTGTCGGGAGATTTTCTAACAACTAGGATTCCTTATGGATTTGTGAACCAACGGCATCATCAAATCTTCACACCCTAAGTGTACATTCACAGAGGCACAGCAATGCGATTTGCTTCTCCTGAAAGGATCTTTAGCTAGAAAATTTACGATAAAGTAGAAACATTTACTCATCGCACACAACCCTAAACATAAGACAAACTGAATCTCTTAATGTTTAAATGTTTATAATGTCGTCTCATTAGTTCCGTTCTCATTCGATAATTATCACTTACCTTGTAGATATGTAGTTTTATTGCTGTATAATAAACAGTGTGTCAGTCTTAACAAAGCAAACTTCATTGCTCGTCTTAATCAACAAAGAACGTGTGTTAACTCAACAGCAATAATCTTTACTGTCACTGAGTGAACAGTGTCCCCAATCTAAGCTGATCTCTTCCGAAATACAAAGTTTGGGCGATTTAGCTAAGTACAACTGGACGTTTGACTGTTGACACTCAATGGTTTATATTCAGTAAACCTCAGTAACGCAAACATGTGGGTTATCTGCCAAAGAAAAAACTCTCCAGTGTATTATTCACACTGGTATCTATATGTGTGTTCGCAGCGTCATACTCAAGAGAATTCACCGCAAACACTTGTCTTCATTCACTTACTCTTTGGTGTTTGTAGGCAAGTGAGCCATCAGCCTATTAGATCTAATCGAAATGTCTACCCTACTGTCTTCTATCGTGGTAAATAGAGTCGATATTCAGCCTTTTTTGGAATAAGATATTTAGCTGTTGACCCACCTTTTTGCCAACTGAGTGTGCCCGGTCTGTCAAGATGGGGGTAATCTCTAGCAACCGGGTGAGACTCTGAGATGACTTCACTTTGCTGAAGTTAAAGCGAGCTACATAATTTTCACACGTTCATCTTTTTGTTGACCCAGGTGCAGTGCTGTTTTCTTGTGAGTAAATATTTTTCAACTGATATTTACAAATACGTGTGTTTGCAACTGATTGCTTGGCTCACTTAGTCAAACGCAAAGTTCGAGACATTGATGTCAGACTTGGCTTTCTGACAACAAACAAGAACTGCCTGTTTGATGACTGAAGGTCTTTGTTTTACAACGATGTACAAAAAATTACACTGATTGCCGCTATACTTATTTGCAAAGTACGACAAACTTTGAGGATATAGTGAACTTTCAAACAAACACAGCAGTCTGTGCTCCCTGGGAACAGGTCGCGTAATTACGTACGACAACGTTGCAAATGATTTGCTTGTATGTTAACCACGATATTATGGACAGCACAGATAATTGTATAATGAAACTCTCGTCAATCCTGCAATACGACTGTGCAGCTGAAATTTCAAGCAAAACGTTTGGGACTAGTCGGTTATCACATCATATCGACAGACAGTGTCCGTAGGCAAAAATCGCTTGAAGAAGGAC
>JTDE01002458.1:28499-62524 GCA_014338405.1 Paragonimus skrjabini miyazakii
AGTTTTGCTATTTTGAAATGCTCAAACTTATATCTTCATCTATCAGCTAATATCAGTATTTGCAATTCAGCCATCGAGTAGAAAAACTCAACAGACATTGCAGATCATTGCGTTATCCTCTATGGTGCAACCAACAAATGATTTTGTCATCGGGAGGTGTCAATTTCAGTACTTCGCTTAACAATCGCTTAGGTTTATTTCTTTAAACTGCTTACCGAAATTCATTTGTAAGCTGTGATCTGAAATGGCTTAACTTATTTTCTAAGGATTTTTTAATAAACAAGAAGTAATTTTTTGCAGAAAAAATAAAGCGGTTCTTTAAAAAAGTGCTGTCTCGCATTTTTATTTTGGTGTGTAGGTTTTAGTTTACACAAAATCCTACCCATGGCGTAAAATAGTGAACAAAATTAATAGTACACTCTACAACTTGTTCCGTCTAAATTTAGTCTTCGATGGAATGAATAGATGATTACCTCAGTGAATGCTCAAACATTTACTCATGAATCACGCAAGTAAGTATTAGAGAAGGAGAACTGTTAAACAGACAATCGGCCGAGAGAGACGGTATCTCAGATTGCCAGACATGATAAGTAATTTTTTCAGTTAAGTTTTGTCAGACCGATATGTTTACAGGTGTAACCAACTACGAATTCCTAAGACGTAGACAGTCCAAATAATGAAGAGACTAGATATCTGTGTCGGATTCCAAAATTTTGAACAAGTAGGGGAAAGTGAGGTAAGTTCCATAGCTGTGGATGATTTTGGTTCAGTGATAGGCCTATGGGAATAAAATAGGGGATCTGACGAAGCCCTCGGCTCAGGTAAAAATACAGAAAGGGATTGCAATTGCCGATGCCGACTGGTTCGGTTGTGGCCATTATGATCTGTTGGGTAAATATTGACCAACATGAAGGAACCTTGTGCAGTATACAAAAATCTTAGTTTCAACTTGGTGATGGAAAGTCACTCGATTTGCACGAATTTGCTTTTTCTCACAGACAAGGGATCGTCAATTGTGAAGCAAGTCGTTGTACCGAAGATCCTGTTACCTGTTTTGCTGCGTCGGTTCGGAAAGTCAACTCTGAAAGATTAGTGTTAAACAATAACTATTCGGTAACGAAAGAATTGATCGTTTAATGTTCTTACAGGGTGTATATGTCACAAACCGATTTCAACCTGAGTCACTGTAGTGGTCTTTTATTTACAAAGTCATGCCAAATGGTCTACGCCCCAAACTGCATATACCTTATGCACACCACGTTTTACCATAGTAACGTAAGAAAAACATTATAAATCCACAAAGAAAGAAAAGATGGTGTTAAACACTATACTAGTTCTGAACTAGTCTCCAAAAGACTATTAACGCTCACTGAAAGAAGAAACCCAAGAAACCCTTCATATACATAGAAAATTGGAAGACTATTCTTAAACTAACTGTCACTGGAGACGTAATAACGAATCTGTGCGTCATCAATCGCGATTTACGTTGTGTCCCGCCTAACATACTGCATAACTGTGTAGGGTGATTTCTGCCCCAAGGGTAGGTTATACGAATGCTCAATAAAATTCAACGAACCACTATGTTCTGCAAGGCAGGCTAATTCATTTATAGTCCGTGGAACTGATCGATGCCTACGTAATTTGAAGACCTGACATTGCGCAAATGACTTGCGTAGTTGGCGAAATGACAGAACTGCTGGAAGAAAAACGAACTGAAAAGCCTCCGGTCAGTGATTGTGAAACAATTTCTGTCAATGATTTATAGTACGGACCTCATCACTCTGTTCGTTGCATTAGTATGCAATGGTGCTTTCACACTTTTATATCAAACGAAGTTAAAAAGCGCCACGCGCTCTACACCAATTCGCACCACAGGTTCAAGCTAGTCGTGACTTTCTGGTTTATATTTCTGATTCTTTTCATTCGTTGTTACCGAGCGTCTTGTTGAGTGCGTTAACAATGTGTGTAGGTATGTGACTTATGTGTTAAAAACGGGATATCAACACGTCCTCTTGCCGTTTTAGTGATCCGGTTGAAAAGAACCCAGTGCTAACTATTTTCATTCGTTACTGAAAGTAAATGGGTTAGACAGACATAATCAGTGTTTTACATTCAGCAAGTAGTTATCATCGAAGTCCATTCCCTAATTTGTGTCTATCTGGTCGTATGCTTAACCAGAGCAACTCTTGTTGTTGTGTGTACCTCGTACAGAAATTCTTTTCTTCGTATAGTACTGATCTATACAGTATATCAGATAATTCGAGCCATTTTCGTTTAGAGTAATGGGAATTCATTAAAAAACCAGCCTTCTGATAGGGTGCCCACCATGAGCAAATAAATGCCGCAAAAGCAGGCTCGTCAGTGTTGACACGCGAGTCAGAAGGCATACTGCGTGTAAAAGTATCTGAAGTATCATGAACTTCCCGAAAAGGTGTGAGAACAGAACTGAGGTTATCGCTTTTTGACGTCTAGCCCGCCGGGTTAATTAATTCTCATAGTGGCTGATATTACCCCATGGAGGTAATATAAAGACACGAAGGGATGAGGAGAAAAACTGAACGAGAGGGGTCAAAAGAGGTAAAAAATATATGCTTCAATGAATGCTTCTGAGTGCCTCTCGACATGATGTTCGTGAAGCGTAATGATATTACCAAACTTGTCTGTCACCGTGATCTTCAAATTTGCCCGTACATTTATATTGGCTCTTCTTCACTAGTGTGCCGGGATGTAATTTTTCTGATATCGGTGTTTGCTGTATGCGGGCTGAATGAGACACAGCGGAGTTCAACTCATGTAGCTAGAGAGCCAATGACATATCTGTTAGAAAGACGAATAGAACGACAAGCTGAAAAGACTGGAGGACGTCTGGCGAAGGCGAACCAGATGAATTTATCACAGAATAGTTCGACTTTGAGAAAATGTTGTCACAGCGCATTTACCAACGGATGGAGTTGGTTAAAGCCTTGGGTGGGACACCATAAATATAACTGTGAGTAAATTACAAGGGAAACTGCCGTAAAAATGCCACTGTTGTATATGGATCGGTTTGGTAGATACTCATGGCGCATTTGATACATGTTGCACTTGCTACATGTTGCATTTGCTGCAGCCCTAACGAAGACTGAAGGTAATCCTGTCTGTCGAATAGTTCTTCACAACAAATATTCACAAAATTTAAAAAGACGGGGTTTTTTCTGTATAAGGGAAAAGGACATGACTCTAAGATTATTATGGGATAATCAGAGAATTGATTAATCCAATATTAGGCATCACACACACGATCATTGGTTTCACATTCAAACAGAAATTCCAGCCAGCCTGTTTCAAAAGAAACCACCGAATTGGAAGATAGCGCTTTTTCATGATGGCTGTATTTCGCGTGAGACCAACAAGTTGGTAACCAACGTGGTTGTTTCACGAGACCCTGATCACATTTCATGACACGCCAGTGGAAGTATCGTGCAGTATTGACAAGTTCTAACAGCAGAAAGACTCCACTTTGTTTCCCTTCAAGAGTCCTTCTTGAGGCAAAAACAGAAAACGAACGTAGGCAGTCCTCATCTTGAACAAGGGATCGTCCTACTATAAATCAGAAACCTATCAAACGTGACTGCAAAATATTCGAGACTACTCAGCAGCACGTCAACGCACAAACCAACCGCGACTTTCAGAACAGCAACATAAGAACCAAAAGAAGTAATGAAAAGCAGAAATTATACACAAAATCAAACAACAACCACGATAAACGTTACGTCAGCCAAATCAGACTAAAGATATCAGCGTGACTATTCCGACATAAATCATCCCTCAAAAGATCCGATCCACATCCGTTGATATCTATCCACTTGGACCCAGTAAAATGTATTTAAAATATCAGCGTTCCAGAAATCCTTGCTCAAGCAAAATGAATCAACCAAAGCTTTTAAGAAATCCTGCAGTTCATCAATCGCAGTGATGAAAAAATAGAGAATTTAACGAATTTTGAGCTAGTTTACTGGAATTACATGAGAGAAAATAAGGAGACATGACCAAAGTGAACTAACAACTGGATCAGCATACGGACTAGATTGGTTGTCATATACTGACAATACATAAAGAGTTACATCATAGCTTAACGGCAAGGAAGTCATGTTTAGCCTTCAAGTCGCGACAAGGATTATCCAATCATACTGCATATAAAAAGACGAGGAACCAATAAATTAAAATCCGAGACAATAGCGGCAAACAGTCTCCACTCCGACTTACGGTAGCGCCGAACAAGTAATACAGACCGCTTGTAACAGTGAATGACACTAGTGCCATAATTGGTATGTGTACACTAGAAGTCTGAGGAATAGCTACAATTTAGTGTGCTTGGGGAGAGGAAGAAACTCGTATGTAACGCGGCACGTGAGTTCAGGTCCGATTGATAGGAGACTTTGCCAGCTGCAGTGTTCGGTCTCAACGGCCCAGTTAAATTTTGTCTTCAGTTTACACCAGCACGGGTACATGTTGTGGACTGCACAATCCCATTGGTGTAAGCCTCAGGTGTCAATCAGCTGACATGTATTCAGACCGGTTAGTGTCTGTCCCACTGTCAAGTCTATGTTTCAAACAGTGAGTACAGTTTTACCGATTGGCTAACTGAAAACAGTATTTGAATGACGAGTCAGAAGGTCATCAATAAAACTGTTATTTTTGTTGAACTCTTCAGGCTTGACTTTTCTAAATAGGTGAAGAGTTCAAGCGTCCCCACCCAGAGAATCGAAAACCGATGGATATCATTAGCATGTATAAATCAACAATTTACTGAAATGGGTTATACAAACAAGAATCGGTGTACCACTGCTTTAAAAAAAGTGGTTTTGTTGCGGAAGAATTTCTCAAGTGTTTACTCGTACACTTGTTCAGTACCGTTTTGAAACTTTATGACCGATGCATCGGGCATTGAATCATCAAGGATACCATCCGTCAGTTACTTTGCGCGCATTACCTAGAAGGAATTAACCGTCAAAAGCGGTTTGATTTGGCGAGGTGGCCTCGCATGGCATTGATCACACAAACGGTGTTGGTGGAAGGTATCTTTCACTACCAAGCTGCCTTCTAGACTGGAGTTTAAAAAATCCACGCATATCAAGGCGCCTTGCATCACTGCTTCAATCCGGAGATACTTTAGGTAGTCGGTTGCTTGTCAAGCCCAACATTTATATTTCAAAATGTTCATCACCAAATTCAGTGACACTGTCAATTCGAGGGTGTCTGAAAGAGAAGGTTTCAGCCTTGTTGATAACAATCAGAACGGATAAATCCTTGAGTGGTTCGAGATAAACAATACCACCGTAGTGATGCCGTACGTTGTCCATTGCATGATATACAACACAACGTATGCGGAACTCCTTTCAGAAAATGTTTTGCCAATACATCCAGACCTTAGACTTAGAATGCTGAAATCAACCTTACTTCCCGCTTAAACCCTTCTGTTCACAATTTGTTTGGTAGTATTTGAATTAAACCTTTCCTACGAAATGATCTGCTCAGCGTAGTTCGCTGCCGAAATTTTTCTTTGGAATAGACTGAAATCTGAGGTTTACAGTCTGCAAAACTTCTCACAATTAAATCCATAGACATTATAACAGTAGCCTCTCAAAATATCCACACAGAGTAACACAACAATTTCCAGCAACGCATGATATTCAACGCATGTAATTCAAGACTTTAACAACACGAACCACAAAGAAATTTCTTTTCGATAATTAAGTATATGAGAATGTGCAGATATTCACATCTGGCCGATTATGGCTCAGTGAGGGTGAACGTAACAGGAATGATAGTCAGTAAACTGTTGAATATTGGTAACATGGTAAGTAGGTCAAATAGCCAATCAAGCGGTTACACAACAAGAGGGAATGGCCATGACATAATTCAATTGACAAGCTGATCGATGTTGATTCATAAATGTTCAGAAATTAAGAGCGCAACTTCAAACAATATTTCTAAGTGTTGTCGTTTTAATAACGCAAAACAAAACTTTGGATAGTTCATTTATTTAGGCTAAGGTGGTTAGATTGTAACGACGCAGGCAAATGTCATTTTTCTAACGGCCTCCACGATAATCCATATTTTTCCGCAATCGGTTATTGTAATTATGTGCATCTGTTTGATTTTTGCTTAAGTTGTCCACCTAAACTCTACCTCATTCCGCTCGAGTATAGAATGCTTTGTACACACTCTATCCAACCATGTAATTGTAACATATCATTTGGGTTGTTAACATAATCGTTTTACTGAGACGAATGAGATTGCCATTCAGAAGGCAACTAGGTATCTCAGTAGTTGCCCTTCGTGGGCTCTCCGCATTCCTGCTTGTTTGTTCTGTTCGGGCATTGGGAATATCCTTTGGTTCTGGAATACGTCAAAAGTTGTTATCATTTTTCATCCAATTTCGAACTATTCGGTTTACTGCCTTCGTCACCGTAGGAATCCAACCCGCTCCTGGTGGGAGTTCGTACAAAGATTACAAACGAGCAGGCTTTATAACGGATGTGGCAGTGGAATAGTAGGACTAATATATTTGAATATTAGCTAAAAGACTGTAAAATATTCGAACATAATTATATGGTTATAACTAACCCAACTCACAAATGCGAAACGGAATACACACAAGGTGATCTGGCGCCAATACTTCTCTGGAGAAAATCATGGTACATATTGTAACGAAAAGGGGTTCAGTAAAGCACAATTTTTATTGTCCAACACGCTAGTTCACATGCTACGCGCGCGCTCCCGTTTATGAGTCAGCATTCCAGTCCGCAACACCCCCAGGTTTCCGTTCACGCGTCGTGTGCACTTCTACCCGGTTTAGGTGTGTGATTAGCGCCTTCTACTCGGGGGTTTTCTGCCTGCTATTCCTCGGCCGTTGATCCGATTTCGTTGAGCGATAGCTTGTCCGATCGCTCGTGCTGTCCTCCGTCTAGCTACTGTACGCTTTGACCGTAATCCACAGCCGTGTTGAGATATTCCTGACAGTGTTGGAATAATCACACCTTCAATTTGGTCATTCATTCTATTTCGGCTGCCACGTCTCGCCCGTTGGTCCGATCCGGTCGAGCGATGACTCATCCGGTCGCCCACGCCGTTCTCCATCCGCTCACCGTGGGTGTTTGAACGCACCTCCCCCTGCGTTGGTGTATTCGGCCGAGAGCTGGAATGCTCGTACTTCTTGCCTGACAGTACCCCACAATATTTACTTGAGCCACATGTAAAATAGTGATGGTTCCGTCTACATAATGTCCTCCGCATTTACAAAACTGTGCCGTGGCCTAAAATAACAGATTTACTTACGGACACTGATCACTATGACCGCCTGAGGCACGGATGCACTGGCCAAAATTAAACAATTTTCGCTATATGAGTCACAATTTATTTCTGTCTCGCTCCAGCATCTTCTGCTGTTTGCAGTCCGTTGGTGTTTGATGACCAAAGTCGGATAGTTGGTATTCTGATGAGTCCACGATTAACGTAAGGATTTTACGTGGTGTATCGGATTCCTTAATCTGTCTCAGTGGTCGGGCTGAACTCCTTATCAAGTCTGCCACATATCACGTTCTTTGGTTTTATAACAAAAATAGACCGATAGTTCCGACCTCATCTATGTATATCTACTAATTAGCTTGTTCCTGCGGAACAGGTCATATTGGTGGAACTTCAAGATAGCTTTCGAAATAAATACGAGAACACCATTCACAGTGGCTGAGGCAAAGGGAAACACGATCGGTTAAAGTGCTAATCTCATTCATCCGATTGAAAGCAGGCACCAGAAAAACACTAACCAATCCTTCCAGGTGATATTTTGTGTGTCAGATAACTCGTCAAAAGCTCTCAGAACGAAAACACTTTATACCGCCAAAGCTTTCGGCATCAGACTGCTTGATCAGGTGTTGTCATCAAGAATGATTCGTTCAAGCGCTGCACCTAACATGGCTACAAATCCATCGGACTGATGGCCAAGTTGCGTGGTCAAAACAGTTGGCGAGTGTGACCTAACAGACCAATTAAGCTATCGTCAATTGACTGACTGGTGATCTAGTTTCTATGCCATAAGCCCGATCAGTATATCGGTCTAACTTTATTAACTCCTTATATAATTGTACCGGCCTGAAGATGAATTATCGAAAACATGTTTGCGTTTTGAGTTTTGTTTCTGGGCTGTTATCCGCCCGATCACCAAGCCCCTTAAGTGCAGAAGATCAGTTTGTAACTAAACGTCACGAGGCGTTTTAATAATCCTTTCGATCCCTTCTAGTCAGTGCGACAAAGCAGTGGTATATGATTCACTCCTGGCCTTTTCTGCTACCTTGGCGTGGTGGTCAGGCTTGTGTGCTATTTTGATCCGGCGGGCTGTACTGACTGCGACCTCGATCGTTGCAGGTTCAAGCATGTCAGATCGGTCAAAGGAGAGCAGCCAGACAAAAGGCGGATGCGTCCGTTGTGAGGTGTTCGTTGTGTGTGGTGTCAGTCTGTTGCGTTTCGGTTGGGTTTGCTATTTTATTTTGTGCCTGGTCTGATTTTCTGTTTGTGCGATTGACTTGTCTGTGAAGTATTATCTCTGTGTGAATGTGCCGAATGTCTTGGGTTGTGACTGTGGAACCTGTTCTAACTGGTTGATGCTGATGCTTATGTGTGCGCGTGTGTCACCTACTGCCTTGCGGTACAGGCTTTTCAGCCAAAGGCTTAGGTTGAGGGCCCTAATCGCTCTCCTGTCTAGGTCTGGGCGTCCTGGCATTATCCTAAGCCCACAAAACCATGACTTTACAACAAAAATCAAATACCATACAGCATCGGCCGTCGCGCAATATAAACCGAGTCGCCCTACCTGCTGCACACGGCAGGGTGGATAGGCGGAAATATGCTACTGCCAATCACCCTCATACTGTCCTCCCAACATGAATCCCCGAGCAGATAATACTAACTTAAGTTTCAGTAACCTGAAACAGGCCCGGAGACGCTAGACGCTTTGTGTTGGAGCATGGAATGTGCGCACGCTGCTGGATCGATACAGCTCCAAAGGACGGCCAGAACGGCGTACTGCGCTGGTCGCGATGGCACTGCGTTGCTATGTTATCGACGTAGCAGCTTTGAGCGAGACAAGGCTTGTGAACCTAGGTAAGTTGCGGGAAGCATGTGCTGGGTACACCTTCTACTGGATAGGTTACCCGACAGACGGTACTCGGAAGCATGGTGTCTGCTTCGCAGCCGCTGATCTCATCAACGCTTTGATGATAGGCGAACCGCACGGCAACAACCCTCGAATGCTGTTTATGCGACTGCGATTCGGTCGGAGTGAGTGTGCCACTTTTATAAGTGTTTATGTTTCGACTATGTGTCATACTGATGATACAATGAACAAGTTCTATGATCAACTGTCCGCCACAATCCGGTCGGTGCCTGTGACTGATCGACTGTCTGATTCGGGTGACTCGAACGCTCGGGTCAGGCGCGACTCGGCAGTCTAGCCGGGAGTCCTTGGACCATACGGCATTGTTTCAGAGAACGTGAACGGTGATCGTCTGCTCCGCCTGTGTGCTACTCACGAGCTGGCTATCACGAACACCCGATTCCAGCTGGATGTGAGCGACATCACGACGTGGACCCATCCGCGAAGCGGTCAACACCATTTGCTTGATTACGTGATTGTCCGACAGCGCGACATTCGCGAAGTGCGTATCACGCGAGTGATGCACGGCGCTGAATGTAACACCGACCATAGAGTGGTCAGGACTAAATTATTTATCCATTTACGCAAGTCTGCTTATTGTAGATCTTCAGGTCAACAACAGAAACTGGATATCAAGCGACTAGAGAAATTGGAGACAAAGACTGCTTCTCAGTGTGTAATTGCCGCTAGTCCGCACGACGCTTCTGTATTCACTACCCCTGAGAGTATGTGGCTGTTCATTAAGGAGCGGCTCACGATGGCAGCCACCGAGACGATTGGTATCAAATGCCAGACACGTCCGGACTGGTAGGACGACGACAACGCGGATATCACCGAACTGGTACGAGAGGAGAATACCGCGTTTGCTGCCTTTACGGTGGAACTGGGCAATAAAGCGAAGAAGGCGACTTTCCAAATTATCCGCCACCACATGACCGAGCGTGTTCGCGGAATCTAGGACAACTGGAGGATGAAACAGGGTGAGCGGATGCAGGGTTTCGCAGATTGTCGACAGCATAAGGAGTTCTACGATTCGCTCAAGGTGATCTTCGGTCCATCGATCCAGTCTACTAAAGTACTGATGTTGTGATCCAAGAACGCGGATGGCACAAGGGTTGTTTATTCGACAAACCAACACATGAGTTAAGCATTTAAACAAGACTTGGAACAAAACCACTCATTTGCACGCGGTATTCGGCCCCAAACCTTTTCAGTTGTCGCAGACATCAATGTTCAGTTCCATTAAGTAGCAGGGACCCCTATGAGCGATGCTGCACTCTGATTTTCCTTCCCGCATTTTTCCTGCGGCTTGTGCGATGTCAAAATCTATGCTCCGGTCCTACTACTGAATAGCCGTGGTATGAGTATTATGCTACGATCTCTCATCTTCACTGCACTCCTCCCCCGCAAAGATTGTTCCAGCTTCAGCAAAAGCCGTTCATGTTCCCTTCGCTCTCTCGACGATCTGCGTATTGGCCCCGGGGACGTCGCGGCTCCTGGAGTACATTCTCTTCTGCTCGGGGCGTCGTACCATTTGCGAAGCTGGCTTCCGTGCACTCGATGTTGATTCCTCTCATTCTTGATCAGATACACTGGACCACGACGACCCACTGCCACATAGGATCCTCTCAACCTAGCCAGGAACTTCCTAGATCCGGGTCCTGTTGCGCCTGGACTCCGCCTGTCTCTGTATTTAACCTTGGAGCCAATTTCTAATACCGCATTTCGATCCGACAACTTTGCGGTTGACTGCTCCTTAGCAACTTCTTGTGCGTTCGCCAAGTTTTGGTTGGCCACCCTCCGAGCTTCTGCTAATTCGCGCCTGTTCATCCGCCGGTCTCCCCATAAACCAATCTCCTGATCGACTGGCAGGCGTGACACACGCCCGTACATTAGCTCGAACGGGGATTTCTTCGTTGTTCCTTGAGGCGAACAGCGGTGGGCCAACAGAATCAATGGTAGTGTTTCCTCCCAGCTCCCTCCTTTTTCCGCCAATCATTCCTTGATTGTGCGATTGTTTCGTTACGCCAGTCCATTCGATTGAGGATGGTACGGCGTTGTGCGAATTTTCCTGATTCCCAAACCCCCAAGCAGTTCCGAAACTCTTCACTTTCGAAGCAGGGGCCTTGGTCAGTCAATACGTTTCGCGGTATCCCATGATCTGCCACGATGTGTTCCATTACCGCCCTGCACACAGTGCTTGCACGCTGATCGGGTATGGCGGTTGCTTCGATCCATCTGGTGAAATATTCCGTCATTACAATGATGTATTGATTGCCGGATGTGGTTACTGGGAAGGGACCCATTACGTCCAGCGACCATAATTCCCCAGTCTCACTGACTAAAATTGGTTGTGTAGGATATTTACTGGGATAATTGCAGCTCTTCAGCAGCTGACATTGCTGGCAAGCCAGTACATAACTGTTAACGTACTTCTTCATTCCAGGCCAGTATGCCCTTTGCCTCAGCATTTCATAAGTTCGATGGCATCCCGTATGAGCCAGCCGATGACATTCGGTATAACAGGCACGCTTATTCTATCCCGCAGTCGGCGCAGTAAAATTCCCGCACTATTCAACCGCAATTCCGACCAGTGCGTTCTGAAAGATCTCACCTCCGGAATTTCCTCGTTCTCTGGTTGTTGTCCTCCCGATAGAAGTTGATCAATCACCATTCGGATTGTCGGGTCCGCCCTCTGCGCTGCCTGTAACTTCCTGGGGTCATTCTCCTGTTCAATACTGTTGACTCGTAGGCGGGCTTGTTCAATCTTCTGTAACATAGCTGAAACGTGTCCGCTATGCTCCGTCTCATTCCCGCTGTAGATGACAATATCGTCTCCGTAGACAACAGTATTGTTCAGTCCCTCCAGCACCTTCAAGATCAGTCGTCTGAAAGTGAACGGGGCGCCTGACAGTCCGAACGGCATACGTTTGAAGCAATATTGCTTTTCTTTCACTGTGAACTCTGTTCTAACTCGATCCGATTGCTTGATTGGAACCTGCCAATATCCAGATGGCAGGTCTAGCACTGTAAATATCTTGGCGTTCTGTAGCTTGTCGAAAATTTCTGCCACGGCTGCGACTGCTACAACTTTATTGACTGTAATCTTGTTGAGTCTTCTGAAGTCAACACAAAATCGAAAATTCCCATTGGGTTTCCTCACCTACAGAACAGGATAATTGAATGGGCTATCAGCCTCTTCAATAATTTCCTCCTTCAGCATGTCTTTCACTTGTCGCTCGATTTCTGGCTGCAGATGAACCGGAGTCCTTCTGGGCCCGAATGGTCGAAATTGGTCTGGCTTGATGAAGATTTCATGTTCAGTCCAGTCACAGTAGCCATATGGGTCTTGATCCGTGGTGAACAACTTTCGGAATTTGCATATCACTTCATTCAGCAACCGATTATCACAGACTGGCATTGCTCAGGGTGCGTTCGCTTCAATTTGTCCAAGCTGAGGCTCGCGTTTTCTCGCTAATGGAACCACTCCATACTTTGCTACGAGTTTACCATGCTTCGAATCAGTCACAGCCTCAACGCGTTCAAGAAAAGCCGCTCCTAATATAGTCTGGCGTGCGTCGGGGGGAAATTACGAACGATTGCTTGACTACGTAATCATCGATTCCGAAATCATACTCCGCAACGCCCGTAACTCTGAGTGTAAACCCACCGACTGTTCGAAAGACCATCACACACGGCTGAACAGTTTCTTTCGGTCTCGGCCTACTCAATGAAATCGCCGCCCCCGTGTCAATCAAAACAGCACTACGAGCTACCACTGATTTCTATCCTCGCCTGAACTGCCGTCTTAGCAACTGCCCCTATTATCGAATCACCCTTCCCAGACAGAAAACAATCAGCAAAATGTTTATTTACATAGGACTTTTCTTGCCACGCGGGCAAACTCTTCGCCATTGTCCACGTCTTCCGCATCTGTAACAGACGTTGCCACGGTTCTGCTCCCTCCTCATCTTCAAAGTGGCCACTTCTGGAGTCAACTATTCCATTGCGGTTCGCAGGTCATCCAGTTCACTTGGTTCACTTCAACTCGCTGACTGCCGGGGAGTTGTCTGCCAGTAACTGTCGAGCCGCCTCAACCAGCTGTTCCAACGTCATTGGATGTGCGATGAGAGCCACCCTAAGGTGATCCCGCACCGCTGGTGACATTCCATCCAAGAACTGATCTGTAAGCATGCGTTGTTCCGAATCCTGGTCCAAATGTGGCAAGGCTCTTGATAACGTTGCCCGCAGTGACACGGCATACACGGGAGCGTCGCCTCCTGGTCCGAGCCGGGCGCCCCTGAACTGCCGCATTGCCTCCTGGCAATCGTCTGAGCTGCCGAACCCGGCGATGAGCGCCTCCTTCGCGGCGGCCCATTCCAGCTTCGCGGGGCCTCTTCATGCCGCCTGCAGAACCGCCTTCGCCCTGCCCTTGAGCAGCATCCGCAGGGCCGCCAGCTTCGCCCGGTCGGTCTTCACTCCGACCGTCTCCGCCATGTTCTCGAAGTCTTCCAGGAAGCTCCGGACGTCCACATCCTCAAACGGCTGCGGCCATGGAATCTTCATCCTCCAATCCTGGTCACGGCATCAATTGTTGTGATCCAAGAACGCGGATGGCACAAGGGTTGTTTATTCGACAAACCAACACATGAGTTAAGCATTTAAACAAGACTTGGAACAAAACCACTCATTTGCACGCGGTATTCGGCCCCAAACCTTTTCGGTTGTCGCAGACGTCAATGCTCAATTCCATTAGGTAGCAGAAACCCCTATGAGCGATGCTGCACTCTGATTTTCCTTCCCGCATTTTTCCTGCGGCTTGTGCGATGTCAAAATCTATGCTCCGGTTCTACTACTGAATAGCCGTGGTATGAGTATTATGTTACGATCTCTCATCTTCACTTCAATGGTATATGTAGACACCGCTTGTTTGTGCACCCAGCTAGAAGACATCATGCATGTCTGGCGCAAACACTTTGGTAGCCAACTAAATCGTCCTGCTACAATTGATTTGGTGACCATGAACAGCCTGCCGCAACAGACCATCAAGCCTTTACTTGCTGTCGCTTCTGATTTACTAGAATTGCAGAGAGCGATCAGTCAACTTCGCAACGGATGGATTGCCAGGCAAAATCCTGAAGAATCGCGGGCGGGCGATGGAACGTGCACTGCTCCAGCTGGTTCACTTCATCTGGTAGCACGAGTTGATGCCGCAAGGTTTCAAGGGTGCTGCGATAGTACCTTTGTTTAAAGGTAAGGGTTGGAAGCAATTCCCCGAAAGCTATCGAGGCATCAGTCTCCTGAGCTGCGCAGGCGAGGTACTTGACAGAATCCTTCTGAACCGTCTGAATACGGATGTACTGAAGGTCAATGTTCCCAATGGGCAATGTGGATCTCGGGCGAATCGGAGTACGATCGACCTGGTGTTCGCTGCTCGACAGCTTCAAGGAACGCACCCAGCCTCTGTATGCCATCTTCGTAGACTTCACCAAGGCTTTTAATCCCGTGAGCCGCGAAGCGCTGTGGACGGTGCTTGGCAAGTCTGGATGTCCAGGTAAGTTCGTCAATTTGGTGAGATTATTACATTTGGGCATGAGGGCGAAGGTGCAATCGTGTGGATCTACCTCTGATGATTCCGACATTGTTACTGACTTGAAGCAGGGTTGGGTACTGGCTCCATCCCTATATAGTTTATATTTGATTGCCATGTTAACAGTTGTTTTTCAGGACTGTGAGGAGGACGGTGTTGAGGTTGAGTACTGGACAGATGGGCGCCTACTGAATATTCGACGTTTCAGCGCCCCAACCCGGTTACATGCTTCAACGTTGCGTATGCTTCTGTTCGCATATGACAGCTCGCTGTTTACACTTAGCGAGGACAAACTACAGCAACTGGCCACGGCTTTCGCGGCCGCTGCATCTAAGTTTGGACTGGATATCAACACAGGTAAGACATTTTCTTTCTTTCAGCCTTCTCCGGGCGGAGGTGTTGTCTGTGACCTTCACCCCAACTTCGCATCAACGGAGATGTTGTCAACAGTTGCACCGACTTCTGCTACTTAGGCAACAATCTGTCCACCGATCTGTCCGTGGACGGCGAGGTGAGAGCTCGTGTGGCAAAGGCTAGTACTACTTTCGGACGTCTTGGAAGACGTGTTTGAAAGAAGCTGTTTGTCTACCGCCCAATGGTGCTGTCAATACTGCTGTATGGCATTGAAACGTGGATATTGTATCTGCAGAATGTGTGCTATCTGAGCCGCTTTCATTTGCAGTGTTCAAGACGCATCTTGGGTATTCGGCGGTCAGACATGGTTCCGAACACTGAAGTACTGCGGCGAGCGGACATGAACGGGATGGAAACCTTGCTGATGTTGAATCAGCTTTGCTGGCTAGGTCACGTCAGTCGGATGGGCAATGACCGTATTTCAAAGCAGATGTTGTATGGACAAGTGAGATCAGGTAAGCGAAGTCCTGGTGGTCAAAAGCGGAGATACCAGGATGCTGTGTAGGTAAGTCTGCCATGTTTTAAAATTGATTTTGTATGTTGGGAAGACTTAGCGTTGAACCGGACTGTCTGAAGTAATACGATTCGGACGGGCGTCCGCGGGTTCAACGAGCAGTTATTGCGCGGCCGGGAACGAAAGCGCGCGGTACGCAAAGGAACCATCGGTGCCATAGGTCGTGGTGACATGACTACATGGCGTTGCGATGTATGCGGCCGCGAATGCGCTGGCCGCCTTGGATTAGTAGGTCACCAGTGTACTCATAATGCGCCGTTGCCGCAGAGACGACGAATACGTTAGCATCAGGTATGTCATATCAATATATCCATTTTACTTTTGTTAATTATTGCATCGACCAAGACAGTGGTCTTTGAGAAGCTAATCATCTCCTCTTTTCAGAAACTTGAATGTCTGTAGTCTTCTACCCATTCTTTTCTTGAGCTTTGTTGGTGTATTGAATGATGAATCGTTTGCCTGATCTTTTCCTAGTTCAAATTTGAATTCTGTTTTGCAACTTTATCCTCCCTGAACTGCACTAACATGCACTCGTATACTGAAATACTTCTTGTATTACATTTTACACATCTTTCTAGTATAGACCTTGTCATTGCATTCTCTCTCTGTTTATTTTCCGAGAGATAAGGATTTCCGTTTTGTTCTAGCCATTCGATTGGCTAACCGACATTGGTCGGCTGGACACAAAGGCCTCACTCACACATCTATTGGTCTCATTCATTCGGGTTTACATCGGATGCATGGTGTGTGAGTGGGACAGCAAGTGGTCAGCGCAAGCCACTTGGGGTGATGGTCTGAAGCGCAGGCATCCATTGGCTCCGGTCACTGTGACAGGCTAATCCGTTTTGGAGGCTGCCAACCATATGATTCACTTATGTCCAAGTTAACGGAATGTGAGCAAAATACACTTCGGTAATATTCTTTATGCTGCTTGTACTCAATTGGCAAGAGTGACGTAATAATAACGAAGAATATGATATTCAAGAAAATGTTACTGCGTGATCCCGTTCTGTTTCTGAAAAATTAGCGTTCAGACATTCTAATTTAAGAATAAGAACATCTGATTTACGCAGAAGTTGTGCAATGTGAAGAACTTTGACAGAGAGTGATCAAAAGCTGTAAATGATAGGGCAATTTTCGAAGAGAAATTACATACAGGGCAAAAGAACAATTACGTAGAACTGCGTCGCAGTGGGGGCAGATAAGGACATGATGACCACACACCTCTAGGGAGTCACTTATGTTCAAATATTCATTGTCATACGTGGTAAACTGCCACTGCAACTGGAGCGTCAACATAAGCCGTTTCTGTGGCTAAAAAGACAGATTGATGTGTATGATTGATAATGCACTAACAAACTGCAAGTCGCCTGCCTTTCTGGTAAGGAATTGAACGATGAATATGTTGGTGGCATTCAATTTGTCAACAGCATTTTTAGTAAGTGAGGGGGACGGATTTTTTCCATCAAACATGAGGAAGTAAAGTAAACAACCCACGCCCAACGTAGTTTGCAAATTTCCTATAGCTGCAGTAAAAGCTACATATAGGGGATCGATCAATCAGTAAACACGATTCACTGTGGTCACAAACCGAGATCTTTACTGTAATCAAAACCGGCGCTTACGAATACTAGACTTTTGAAATACCAGACTTCATTGTTTTAATTTCTAAGCATATATTGGAAGCGGGCCAAAAAGTGAATGTCATCAGCAGTTATAGGGTTCTGTTCTGCACCAGAAAGATAGATGTCTTGCAAGTTACCGAGTTTTAACAATCAGACCTATCAGCCTGTATTTGTGCCCTCAAAAACAGCTTATTTTTACGCCCTAGTAGTTCTGCTGGCTTAGCAAGGTGCTACACTGCATGTGTATTGTTGTCTCAGTCATATCTGTCTCCTATTGTCCTTATGCACTTATATGTTCAGGCCTTACAAAAAATTGATCCAGCAAATTTCATACAGTACCCTATTTTTTCCTATTGTTGGGTCAAAATTCATGGACGGATGTACATAGTGAGACCAAATCTCCTGAATAGTCCAATGAAAGTGAGAGGTTTTCTGGATAAATGCTTAGGCAGATACAATTGCACCAAAGATCATCCAGTACAGTATCCTTACTGTGTCGATCACGCTACTCAACTGTTTCTAGGTGAGCGTCATAAGTTCTTGTGACATGAAGTAATCAGGTCGAATTTATGAGGTAGGTTAAAATTGCGCTGCGGAGTATAATGTGCTTAACCTGAACAAATTTGAGCCAGCCTATTTTTGATGACGGTGTACTTCACCTTTACATTGATGTGACTGACTTCAATAACCTATCCGTTCTCTGTCTATTCTTGATGTAAAATTGTAAACTTGTAGCACTGAATCACTAAAAACGACCTAGTTCTTTAATTCACTTTTCACGCTTGTGTTCTGTTTCGTAAGACGAGCAACATTAGGACAGTATGTTCGGGTGCATAAAAACATTTATATATGCCGAAATCTGATTGAAGCCATCTGCATTAGGAGGGGAAGTTTCGTCACACAGAAGTTTTACTAAAGATGGTTGTGTATATTTTAAAGCGGTGAAATGTAATAAAGCGAACACATTATATGGGAGCACTTCTATTGCAGCACTATAAATGCTTTAGTTATCTATCATAATTTATAAAATCTATAAGCCAGACTCCCTTACAAGTGGCAAATGAACAGAACTACCATATTATATCAATTAACTACGTAATGTGGGTTTTCACTAGAAACATGGCTAACGTGTAGTGATAACATCTTGTTAATTCATAAGATAACTCACAGACATCTCATACAAATAATCTGAAATAAACATTAGTTGCTCATTGTACAAAACGATCGGTCACCAGTTTCTCATACTGATTACCTTTCTTAGTGCAAACGTTTTAGAAACATTTGTTTACGCTAACCGGCGGACTGCGGAACACTGGCACACTTGGTAGATTATGTCAAAGTGTTTTGACAGTATTTCGACGAAGGCATAAACTTATTTGAGAACCTTACTTCAATCTTAACGTGTTATTTTAATGATAAAATGCAACTATCAAAACAAACAATAGAGACAATTTTCATGATAGCTGCCATACGATTTAACTCTGTGTTGTATGATTATTGTACACGATTACAAAATAAAGTGCTGGTATCATAAGCATTATTTGACCTGTTATATTTCGTCACGATAATTCCGATCACGGAATTATTGACATCAGTGAGCAAGACCGAATGGATAACAGAACGCTTATCCCTACTGGTACGACCCGGGGAGTGAAACAACATTCATACATCACTGTGGTATAGCGTTTGTACATGACTACACAGTTATGCTTATCGTGAGACGAATGATTTCGTACTGACCACGCACATCTCATAAACATGCATATGCTATACAACGTCCGACCGGACCGATAATATACATAGCTGATGAGCTCCAACAACAGCCAAACCTCAGTCTTCAGTGTTCTTTCAAAGTAATCCATAGGAGTAACTTGTATACAGGTAAATGCTGCCATCGGACTTTTCGATATTTGTTTCAAAAGTATAAATCTCGAAATTAGATCAGTGGTTGAAATGATATCGAAGCTAGAAAAAATCACTGTACCTCGAGTAGCCACTGCAGTTGGGCAATTACAGCCATTGATAAATTCTTGACTTGGTTGTAATATGTGCTCAAAAAATTACCGCATTTATATGACGTTCATGCAGAGTGTGTCCTATAGTATCCATCAACAATGCCGATGAAACAAAATGAGGGCCAGAGGTGAGATCGCAAGTTATTAATTTGGATCGAGTATTGACTAGGGTGTGAACGAAGGTGGTGGCCGCTTCGAAATAAAATAAAACAGAGTTAATCGGATGAACCTGACTACAGAAAGTCGTTAACAAAACTATGAGTCTGAAAAGGGAAGCTCAAAATATGTTTTATGGAGCACTCAGTTTCGATTTCAGCATAAACATGGCCATGGACTTTTTTCAGTTAAATAAAGTAAACAGAAGTCTGAGGTTGAAACAAACTTACTACAGTCAGATCTGAGCTAAACAGTCGCCAGTCCGTTTAAAACTAACGACCCTAGTCGGTTTAGCTTCCACATTACAGAATTACTCAGTAGGTTATGCCGATTCAACAAACTTGTAACCTTCATGGATAGGTGGTAACTAAATATATTTTATATGAAGTCAGCTGAATTACTGGTCTTGACAATAGTTGGCAACCTTCGTACCAACGTCTTCGATTATGTTTACTTTTTATCATAATCCACAACTCCCTCATCTAATGACGTAATGTTGCTAACAAAGAAGTGGCCTGATAAGTTCATGTAAGATTCTACGTGAACACCTCTAGTGGGATGTGGTGTAGTTCTTTTTTGGTATAGGGACAGGTGAGAGGTTTGATGTTTCATCCAGTCCAACACTCAACAATTACCAACAGTTTTCTATGTGAGGCCTTGTGCGCCGTTGTAATCTACGTGGACTAGTGACGTTGGGTGTCGTTAACTGTCGGTGTAGAAAAATTATTAAAAACAAATACTTCCCCTCAAACGTTCAGAAAAACGAGGCAAGAACATTGGTATATGGATGCAAGTTTGAAAGTGACTTGTTTATGGTGAGGCACTCGGCGAAAACCATTGTCGTTTGATGTGCACATGTCGTTAACAAATGGTCTGCTTATGGCACTTCCGAGATTGTAGGTTGCGAACGTCACCTATGGTCTTACGCCTTGAGTTTGGATTGCTCAGCAAGTTGGCGGTATTGAACATTTGGCTTTTGTACGGAGGACAACTTAGACGGTTTTACTCCATCCTACATCAGTAATACGGGAGGTCACAGACTTTCCAAAGTTTCATTGTGCAACGAATCTGTCTCCATGACACCTTAAACGAAATATCCTGATTCATAGGTGTGATTTTTAGTTGAATAGGTTTTTAGTACCAGTACGGTGATTACTGGCTCTGTGCTGTATGCAGGTGGTAGGCAATAGTTAACTCACCGAAGAGACAGCTGTTTTGGTTCTTTTCTGTTCAGCTAAGTTAACCCATCAACCTATTCGTTTTGTTCTTTCTAAACCCTCCAGTAGTGAGGTTGTGAAGAAATTAACAAACAATAAGGTACATCTTTCCTCCTCAAAACAGCCATAAATCATGTCCCAATTCTAGTTCTGCTTGACAGGCCTTACTGTCTTTTACCATAGAAAGACTACTATTTGTGATTTTACCTCCCTGATTGGCTAATCATCGCCAACTCCCAATTTTCGTGCGCGCATGTTAGTTTGAGCACAGTGCGTTACTTAAAAGCAAATTTTGAATAATTGGAAGTGTAGTTTACCTATGGTGACATGAGGAGAAATACGTCATGAAGATTTTATACGCTGTTCTTATCACTTGGTTGTTAGTTATAAGTAAGTTACGTGTCGTCTGTGCGTGAGAATGCTTGCACTCTGATCGTGTTTTGTATATTGTTTTTCCAACGTTCAACTGCAATAAGTAAACGACATGGGAATTATGCGTTACACTCGTGAAAATTTGAGAATTCCGTAAGCGTGCTTTCAAACTAGCTGCTTTTACACCGACCTACATATTCAACTTCATGAAATTTATGTACACACAGAGCTTGACAATTGTAAGCCACACATGGCAGTAGACATTGAGTGGAATATGGCTGGCTGGTTGAATTTCTTTGTTACGTATTTGCTTGTTTATGTTTTACGCTAGGTGTGAGTATGAATGCATATGTGTGCAAATTATGATCAATTCTAGTATTATGTGAGGCACTGTTTTAAATCTTTCCATATTTCATATTGTATTGCTGATTTTGTTTGATTGAGTTTTTGAGTTTAATACGTAAGTGTACTGACGATGTAACACCTTCGTTTCTATACTAATTATTATAGCAGAACGGTTCTTTGATATCTGGTTAATTAGATTTTTCACTGATCTACAAACTACGATCTTTCAGTGAAACTCCTCAAAGTTTATTCAACTTATTTTCTACCTATGAAGAAGTTAAAAGATCAGTTCGATTTTCTTTGCCTATAATCAGATATGCACATGATGCCCAACGAAGTCTTCTAACGTTTAGTTGATATAACACGTCTGACTTGTCGTGGATCTCCTGTGGCTGAATTTATGACATACTAAGGGAACGCCCACTGTACAAAACAGATTTTGCTTTGGCATATTATTTTGCTTCTACATGCATATTTCATATAGTGTGGTTCCTTTTACCATTAGTTCTTCCTGCACTTCTCTACAAAGACTTCATTCTGTTTTTAAAGGGCTTACGGGTGCTGACTGTAAGTGATCGTGGTTCACTCACAGGCAATTACTTGTATGCAGAAGGCTTTGTTTAGTTGTATTGCTAGAAAAGTGTTATTCACTTTTTCACCATGTCGCTATAATCGCTTAGGTTCGTTCATCAGCATCATTGTCACAGACAGCAATACATCTGTGGTTCTCATTGATGTTCAAATACCGTATAACAATGATAAAAGCAAGCCATAGCCACGAAGAGAAGAAAGAGAAGGAGGATGGAAGGAACCTAACTATCAAGCTACCTAGTTATGTTTGTATTTAAACTTTTAGCATCAATGTGTTTACAGCTTGTAAATAAACATGCGTGCTGTAACTGAAAGTAGCTCGGTTTACGTGATACTAAGTATTCTCGAACAATTATGTTGATTCATGTTTTTGCCTCAAAATACTGGAGGTCAACACATTCCGTCTAAAATAAAACATCAATCAGCAACGTTATTTTTCGGTTGAATTGAAAATATTTCTGAATTTCATTACAAACTAATCTAATTAATTCAGATTGGATCTCCGAAATGACTTCATTAAGACAATATCTAAAAACTGAAGCATAGCTTGTATTCACCCCTGTGGATTACGCATGGTGGACAATTAAAAAACATATTATGCTTAGCTCATTTTCCATCATTATTTTGGTGGGCGATATTTCAAAGTTCATTATTTCACCTGGTGTGGTTCAACAGTTTTTAACTAAACTACATTACGTTACCTCATATATGGTAGATTATTTGAGCACTATAAGAAGGCGCAGTTATTAGCTTGATTGATCAATCACGCAGAACGATTTTTGTTAGCAGTAAACGACATTTCATTAAATCGGTTGATATCTTCTTTAGTTTGGAAGCTTGTTACTATCTTGAAGATCATGCACACGTGCAGCAGTATGAAGCATGAAAAACCTTCATTCCATGAAGTCTGATACTGCAAAATATTGGTCGTTCAATTGTTCTGGTCGAACGCGTCACTAATTTCATTGAGAGTTTATAATGATGATACGTTATCAAAACAAAAATGTTTGCAACTCAAGCACAGTGTATGTTTCGTGACAGTGACACTGAGTTCGCTAGAGGTTATTGAATACCACGTTCGTGAATGCTATCACACTCTAGTTTCTATATTATGGCAGCATGGCTTATGGTACGACTGAATTAAACAGCTGAAGAGTATTCACTTTGAAATCCACAGCTGATAATCTGAATTTGTTATTCGGATTCTGTTTCTCGTGTTTCTGCTTCTCCATGAGCAATACACATTTACGAAGGTGATCCACCATCTGTTGTGAATTTTCTTTCATACTTCCGGTTCGAACAGGCACAATCCAACTTGAAGCTGTTGGTTTCAATCATAACTTTGAGCATAGAGACATGAAGTTGGACACCAACAGACGAGTACTGTCTCTTCAGTGTCATAGAACAGTAACTAAGAGCATATATACAACTGGTGGAAGGGGGGTGAAGTAACACACCAACAAATGGGGATGTACATATTCTGACACTGTTGAAGCGGGAATTTGAGATATGTACTGTAGAAGAGCAATTTGTTTTGACTGAGGATCTCGACAAAGTGAACCCACCAAACAATTTTGTTCACTAGAATTTCGATCACCACCAAAGAATGTTTCGTTGTATACGACGATGAAGTCTACATATGATCAGATTGAGACCGGAAGCGTTGATGTGAAACTTTCTACGGACCTATCGAAACCGTCTTTGTTGCTATACACCAATAATATTTGTTTCAGCCGTCAAATTAATCCTAATCGACAAGTAGACAAAATTGTCATGAAAAACTCGTTGGATCCGGTACTTGCTGTTTTTTTTATTTTACTAAAATATTTCGAAGACGCAGCTGTAAAAACTTAATGTGGGTGACATCCCCTTGTTTACGCAATCTCCGTAAATATTCATTGAGATGGTAGCACAATTTAATTTTGTCATGTTAATTGGACAGCTATGAGCTGGAAAGAAGGAATACCTACAGTTTGTAGGTCTCCCCATAAATCACAAGGATTATACATCGATTAACTGGCCTGTGTAACCGAAGCCAACCTGGACTGGACAGTTCATTCATTTTACAAGCATTAAATCAATGAAGAACAATCTTCAACTGGTTAGAAAATCGTTTACGCACACTAGACGTGTTTGTTCATTGGGATGTCTCGCCAATGAACTTCAATCACTCAAAAGCACGTTGCAGGATAACGAATATCTTCGATTCGAACCATAAAACGTCTCGTTGCATCAATCAAACGAACCTGCAATACGGTCAGAATAGTAGTGATTTGTGGTCTCGCAAGCTAGTTTTACTGTCAGTAGAGGGAGGATAACCTTCTAGCGTCAACCCACGCTGTACTTAAACATTCGTAACTGCGCCGAAAGTTACATCGGCAGAACAGGTAGGTGCTTGAACTTTAGAATGAAAGAACATTTGGCAAAATGAGTTCAGAATGTGATTGCGTAGTTCAGTTCCTTTGTCCCGGAATCACACAAATCTTCGACTTTTCTCTCGTCAGACACAGAGTGGCTAATGATCATCTGATCATTCTCGAATAGACATTCAATATTACAATACACCACATTAAGGCGCGTATACTGCGTTTTACAAAGACGGTCACGATTAGCCGTCTCGAAGCAACATTATACGTACAAGCAATCATACGTAAAACTTAGACACCCACGAATCCCATAATTTTGTGTCGTATCCACCACCTCATTTGCCCTTTTGTTTTTTCACTTCTCATTCTACTAGTCTTATATATACAGTCCTGGTGTTTGTTGTTTGGCAGTGAAGATGCAATATAAAATATTAGCATCAATCTGTGCCCGTCCCAGTAATTTCTAATTTGTCAATTGTGAACACAAAGAATATACATTTGCATTCGGTTTAAATTCGTGGGTCTCAGCAGGAAAATGCCCGCACATATGTAACAGATGAACTTGCGGTGTTGAAGAATATATGGTCGGTTACTTATATCATTATTATCAGGGTTGATAAGGGAAATGCCCATGGCACTCTGACTAGCATGATGGATGAAGCAAAAGTAAAACAACATTCACCAACTAAACCATATAGGAAAGTGGGGATTGAAACCGTAACTTTGGCTATAAATAGGATAAGAGAGGAATTGCGATCTTACATGCGTAAGGATGATAAAAAATTGTACCTGGCATCCGCAATTCATCATAAGCCATTATGCACTACCGACAAAAATCACAAGCAACTGTCGGAATTACTGCTAGTAAGATTAGCTCTCCGCCGGACACTATCGAAGGTTATTTGGCAGGAAACGTAAATGCACTTAAAATCATTCATCAACCACTCTCATCATTTTTATATAGAATTTGCTGGAATTGTTTCGAGCAGGATGATGTTCTCGTTAGTCTGGCTGTCACCTCAATATTCACTTCAGATAAAATCCTCAAAACCAAGCAGAAAACAACCATTAGACCATGCTAATCCAGAAATGGAAAAAAACTTGACCAATGATAGTAGCTGGAATATCCACAAATTTGAATAGAAACTACTTCGTTTGCAATTTACAACTGGATATCCAGGAACAGGATCCGATCATGTGATCTCATATATCCCCTGATTTGGCAAACATTCATATGGAAAGGTCTGAAGGGAAAGTGATGAATCAGTTTAAGAGCCTACAAAAAGTCTGGTGGGGCTATGCAGACAACACATTTATAATTGTGAAGAATGATCGGGTTGAAACATTGTCCCAAGATGTCAAGCAGATAGATTAAAAAATCGGACGAACAATGAAATTTGAACCTAGTATTGATCAGCTACCATATCTCGTTTGTCTGGCTCACAGTGGAGAGTGGAGTTTCATGATCACAGCCATTTACAAAACCATAAAAGTAACTTATATTCATAGCTGGGAGTCTGCTCAAACTAAACCGGTTTATGTCAGCGCTGCAAGCACAATGTTCTATGGAACTTTGCACTTAGGTCCAGATGCTGATGACCAAACGATCGCACATAAAGAGGCGATGATAACGTTAGTGAACACAGATGATCCTAAACAGTTTATTAAATGACAGTTAAGACAAGTACTCGAAGCAGTATCATAGATGATAAGGGAATCGGTAAACACTGTTGCTATTCCATACAATTAGTGGATACCCGGAACAGTTTGTATAATCCTACACCTGTGGACAGCTATTTGAGAAAGGAGGCATTGCGTAAAGTCCTGGTTCATCCTTAGGGTCTCTTTTCTGTTGAGAAACCTAGCAATCACTTATATTGAACAAAATGCAGAAGATGCTTATAAGCTTACGTTTGAGGGATGGCAAAAGAACTGAAATAAATAAGTAATGAATGAATATTAGATTGGAATATCATTTCTCCGTGGAGGATTCCGCAATCGTTGGTCACTTGGGAGACATTGGCAAAGGAGTTAATCCAGCAAATGTCCAGACAACTAGACTAAGGTTTGAAGAGACTTAGTTGCGAACAATCTGGAACTCGGCTGGATTTGATCCAGTAACGAAAGCACCACGCTCAGACACGACAAATATTCTACCATGTTTCTGTTTTTGCTGGTTCGAATCCAGCCAAAGCTCAAATGTTTCATGGTACGGTCTCTTCTAAATTATCAGATCTGCCATACCAATTATCAATAATGCAACTAGATTAAAATTCAGAACCACAAAGGAGCGTTTAGTTTCAGAGGTCAGCAAAATTGCGGAGTTCAGACACGCTGTGGATCTATTCGACGGGGCCGACCTCGATGGTACATGCTGGCCGGTCACCTGATCTCTGTTCCTTTGTTAGTGTGATTTCGATTACAACACTCCTGAGGAAGGCCACCCGAGGTGGTTGAAACGTAGAGTATCACAACTTGCTCATAACGTTGTGTTATTCTCAACCCATTTATCAATAACATGTTAAACACGACGCCAAAACTGTTTGACTTCATTCGTTCAAAATTTGGTGCGGATATCTTACAGCCGTATGGTTCACTTCTTACAGCAGATCGCCAAACATCAGTCATTTAATTTTGTCCACAAAATTTCATCTCTTTAATCAAAGGTAAAATAAAACTCACTTATGAATAGCATGACTGTCGTCAGGAATCGAACCTTCGGAATGAACAGAACATCAAGTCGTTTGTTTGAGTCTGACCGAATCACAAAATTTTACACATGCATATCTTCTGAAATAACAAGACCATCAGTCCACTACTCAGTCAACTTTCGCTCACCAGCATAAACTGACCAGTGCCGAGGCCATTTCTATCCGATTACCTAACCCATCAACTGTGCGTAAGAAATGTTTGTTCAATCACCACAGCTACTTCAACCGTTAATTAACTCACCAGATCGATAAGTGGATAGCCGATACCCAGCTTGGTTTCACTTACATAAAGACGTGATAAGAGATAGTGAATGTCGACCAATACCGAGCTATTTATTCGGTGTTTTTTAGTTTGTGAATTTCATAAACTTAACAGTCCAGTCAGAGATGTAACGTTTGTTGTAATTCGTGTTCCAGAACTTATTGGGTGATTTCAAGACAATGCATTATGCATTTGAATGCGCAATACAATGAGTCAAATTTTAATCTATTCATACATTAGGTTAATCACTAGGATGTTATATGGCTTGCAACAAACAGTTTTCTACAAAATGGCTTAGGGTAACAAATAGTGAAATCCTTATATGACAACTGGTTAGATGTGGATTTAAAAAACAAGGGAGCAAGTGTGAACCCCTTGACATTGATTAACATATGTCTTATGACAGGCACGTGTAACACTCCTACATATTCACCAACACTCCCACCTCCACCCTCAATCCCCAGCAGACTGAAATTCGTACCACTCCTATGACATTTTAATGACCAATTTGACACGTGATAATTTACATATATAACTCGCACTTACCCTATGTAATTGTTATAGCCTGATGAGAATTATCAAAAACAGCCTTTTACAAAATTGACTTTTCATTATAAATTATCGTTGACATTTGAGTTGAATAAACTTTTTGAGTGGATTTTTTTAACAGTTAGCTAGCTGTTAAGATATTAGCTGTTGCAAGTTCCACACATCCTCCCTAGTGTGAGATATGCGCTGATCACTAGGTCACTTTTAATGTTAACATGTGTGTTGTGCGGTAATGTTTAGAGAGGATCAACAACCAACAATGCAAACTATTCGAAGGACTTAATTTAGAACCAAAGGTTACTCAAGTTGGTCTGTAATCACTGCCCTTGTTAGCATTCAATAATTAGTCTATAAGACTCAGTGTATGTTTTTGGTGTTATAGTGTTAGTTGTGCATATTTATTGATTCCTACAATTTTGAATGGTTACACGATTCTCATGACTTATACCTAAGGTATCGTTTTGATAACTAACTTGTCGCGCTTTATATGAAAGTATCTCGTTTTAATCCAGCTTCCACTCTCCTTGATTGAGTAAACCATATTGATTAATAACATTGCAATGCGCACCCTCAATTTTATGCCTCATGACGATGCTAACTAGTCACAATCGTCACAACCGCCACACCGTTCCACTCGTCACATTTGTGTACGTTCGTTACATTACAGATTCTGTTATATTAATGTAGTGCATATAAAGAATAACGCGTTACATCATTTCATATTATTTCTACGTCGTTTACTTGTCTATATGACGTTTTTATTTAGCACTGCGGTTTTGCAGTGAAATTATTTCGAATCTCCACCACAGTTTGTATACCATAAAGATTAGTTTTAGTTAACCATTGTGTTTAGATAACACTCATTAAATGAATGAAAATAAAATTGGTTAACTGTAACTAAAATTCATGGATGTCCGCGATCAGATTTGTTCTGTTCCGGATTATCTGTTTGCTTTTCAATTTGGAGAGTAAAGGTGAATTCGAGTAATATTGTGATTACGAATATTTTACATTTTTAATTCAGTTGTTAAACTGTGATGCTTGTTATTCTTGACTATGCATGGCGGACCAGCTTAAGTGTGAGATTTTTATCAAACAAGTGAAAATAGCTGAAATATATTCACATTCAACTAAAGGTAAACTTTATTCAAATTATTTCAGTCAACTTGGTTAAACTTATGGAACAAGAAATCTTCATACACACAGTAAACGTGTACAGAATCACACTGTATTTGTGTTAAGAAACGGCTAGTATAAGAGCATAGCAGAAAATTCCATTTTGTAACAAAAATACCTAGTGAAGTGTTATCAGTATGGCAATAGTGTTAACCAAAAACCACACACAGCTGATCTTGGTCGGTGCATTCCCGTAAAACTTCCCGTTAGATCCTTTCAAACAAAAGCGCTAAGCTCGCAGTTTGCTCTTTATAAAGCTCGGCAGTGCATGCGCTTGTCCGGGCTAGGATTAGAATGCACTCTTTCGGGGCAGCCGTGTTGGTTACTTCACCAATGACCTCACGTCATCCTTGACTAATTATTGTGCAAACGCGCAATCTTATTCGTCTGTGTGCATTGCCTAGATTCTTTGAGGGCCATGGCAATCTACCCAGTAAAATCAGCTCCAAAGTATTCATGAGTTCTCTGACTTAAATTTGGTGAGAAGTTCCAGCCGCGGGGTTATCGACGGCAGTAATCAAGAAAGTTACCGTATCTCCTCTTAAGGCAATCAGACAAACCAGTCCTTACTCACAAATGAATGTGGCTGTGCAATTGGATAAGCTAACCTGGTTGTGCATAAACAGAAGTCAACTACACACTGTTCAACACGGCTGTTTCATGAGAGCGTGACTTGGATGCACACTACGGAAGAGCTTTAGCGATAGTGAACCATGAGTCTAGTGATTCTTTGTGAGCCTTTTGGAATACAAGAGTTTTGATTACTTGTTAGCTGCGTTCACTTCGCATTAACTAAAAATTCCCTGATATTTTTCGGTGGTGCGAATAGTAGTTGGCAGAAGACTTGATAAGCACCTACTCGCCATAGGTTTGGAGTCATTTGCAAGTAGCCGATAGGATTACTGTGTTGTGCCATAACTTTTGTGGCAACTTCAAAAGATTGAACATCATCCACAACTGATCGCAGCTGTCGCAATCCCATAGACTTCCCAGTCAGCCTATTTCGAACAGCAGAAGCACTAGACTCGAGTTTCGCTTTCATTATAGCTCGTCAGTACTGCATATCATCGCCACTGCCGGGACTTGAACCACAGACATCCTGCCCATGAGGCGACCGTGTTTACCACTGCGCCATTGACCTCACGTTAGACACGGCCGAATTAACATATATGTGCACTTTACCACTTTCGCTTGTGAATAATGATCAGTAATGATCATCGATTGGAGTTAACCGACAGTAAATGTGTCTCCTCTTGATGCGATCGGGCAACCTGATCATTACTCACAAGCGAAAGTGGTTGAGCGTTCACATATGATAATTCGGTCGTGCTTAATGTGAGGTCAAGAGCGTAGCGGTTAACACGGTTACCCCATGGAAGTGTGGCCGGAGTTCTAGTTCCGGCCGTGGCAATGATATACATTACTTGCGAGCTGCTCTAATGAGAGTGAAACTCGAGTCTAGTGATTCTTTTCGAAAGGGGCCGACTGGAAAGTCTATGGGAATGCGACAGCTGCGATCAATTGTGAGTGTTGTTCAATCTATGTGAAAATCAAAATCTCCTACTACTCATCAGTAACTTCAGAAGAATTACACAAAAATACCAGCATGCGCCAGCTTTTGAGTCTAGTGATGCTGTTCGAAAGGGGCCGACTGGAAAGTCTATGGGAATGCGACAGCTGCGATCAATTGTGAGTGTTGTTCAATCTATGTGAAAATCAAAATCTCCTACTACTCATCAGTAACTTCAGAAGAATTACACAAAAATACCAGCATGCGCCAGCTTTTGAGTGGTCTCTGTAGGTTCCAGCAGAACAGCCTGAAAGTAAGTTCACAACGACTACTTTGCTCAATTCGGTCCGAGAGACCAGATTTCACTAGAGATCGCCGGTTGCAGTAAGATCTTTAAACAAAAAGATTGTGTTTGTATGTTCTATCTGCCAAGCTTCTTCGTGTGCGACCGATGTATCGTGTTACATTGGTAAACAAATGTTATTGGATACAAACTTGATTTTTCACTGAAAAAGAATGCCTTACTTAGAAGCAAAAGTTAATCATATCACTGTAGCATCAAAAATAGCTTTCAGCTTTCTGCTAAGTAAAACACTAGTAACTACACCGTCCTGTACAAAGTTTATATGGTCATTTATTTCTATGATAGAAGCCGCACGTCCTCACAAACCTGGTCGTAACTTGAAGGTTATGCATCCAGCTGTAGAGTCACCAACACGAATCGTCTGACACAATTGTTTAGGCTTCGACTTTAGGATGTCATGAAATCAACTTCTGTAAAATCGATCAAGAAGGCATCTTATAAATGCTTGCCTGCATTTACTTCAATGTGGAAGCGGCTCAAACTACACTGATCTGAATATCCAGGTAGTATCTTATCAGCCTGGGCTATCTCGCGTTCGGCCCTGTTTCAGTCGCAAGTGGAATGATGTGAGCTTTGTTAAATTCTACTGCGTTTGGTCTGAAAACTACATAGACAAAGGGCTTATTCGATGTGTTCCGACAAGGATTGTTTTTATGTAGCACATCCAACCAGCTCCCGTCAGCCAAGGGCTAAACAGTAATCAGGCATTAATGGGTTTGAAATTATGAGCATTATTCAGCTAATAGATTTAATTAAACGCTTTTGCTAGTTAAAATGTCTACAAAACTAACATGGCGACTTGTGAATCTTCTTACAGAATATGCGTTATCTGATGACACCACCGCCACCACAAGCTCGACCGAAACCTCAACGGCCGCTGGTACTATGGGTGAGTGTTATTTAAAATTACATCGCAGCAGTTGTCGTTAACTTTGTGAATCAATGAGAAGTAGTCACGCTGACTGTCTCGTTTACACGCAGTTTTGAGAATAAAACCTAATCAGTTTTATGCTGGAAACTACTTGCATGAATTTTATCGTACTCTGGTCAGATCACCAGCATCCCTTACTGTATTCCACTTAGTCGAACTGTACAGGTTACACAAGTCTGATGATAAGCAACAGACATGAAGCGGAAAAGTTCCTTCCAGTCAGGTATGATCAATGAAAACATACGACTTGTGCCGTTTGTACTAAAAGTGAACAGAAACTAGGATATAATAATCTTCCATATCTGCTCGGTTTTTTTCTGTTGCCCTCATCCCCAGTGTTTCAGTATAAACATCTAATCAGTCCTGTGAATAGATGTGGTTATACTTTTCTCATCAAAAATAAGAATAAAACGTTGTTTTTTCAAAATGATTCGCACTGAATGGTCAAGATTGTCACGGTCAAACAATGTTGTTATATAAAAGCTTCATTTCATGCGTATTTATTCCTCTCTAGTTTACAGCATCAAAATATTGCGGAAGGTATTGGCGTACGAAACCATATTCATGGATAGCACGACAGAAGACTAAAACAAATAAGTTTGTTTGTGGCTCTCAATAGTGGTGCTCAGTGCCTAAATCTACAAGAATGGATTAAATCTACGTAAGTCAATATCTACAGTTAGTCTACGGATAACGGTGCCTTTCATACGGAAGGTATAATTAGAGCAAAACTTCACAAAATGATCTTGGATTGTGAAACAGGAAACATGGAGTGACGATGTTGGATCTCTAGCCCTGAAATTTCAACGTATTATTGATTTGTGCCGTAAACTGCCCGAAGTGTATTTATTAGTTGATGAGCATGTCCAGCGCAGTCTTCTTCCTCTCACGAGATATTACTAATCGCAAAACTAGTATTAGGAGAACACTAATTTAGCAACGGTATGGGTTACGGAATGTTCAGGATGCCGGAGTATTGCACGTCAGCTGCGCAGTTACACATTTTACTGAACGCGTGAAAAAATGGTTTAATAGTAGAAACTTCAGAATCTCGAACGGACGGTGAAAATAAATGCCGGTGAACCCAAATATCTTGTAGAGTACATTCTGTTTATCAGTTTCTAAATAATTATATAATGGTGTATAACTAAGCGCTACCAAGATTGAATAGGGTTTGCTTAGTGATTAAAGCAGAAGAAGCACCGTCCTCTATATTTTGAGTTGACAGTTCCAAAACTGTGTTGGTATCATTTACTAACTCAAGAATAAACTATTTAAGCGTGCCATCTGATTGACCTTACTAGGATATGGATGTAATTCCGATCAGTGTTCTAAAGTATATATGAGACTTATGAAGATGTCAGACAAAAGTTGGGTATGCGAATAACATAAGGCACCTGGACTGCTGCTCAGTGGTATGTTTCCATAAAATTGTATCCAAAACGGCAACTGAACAGTTTGATTTTCTGATGTCTCAGGTGTGATGCAGATTAAAATTAGTCAGCTTAAATCGAACAGATAGAGGCCACGTGAAAAAAAACGATTGTACACGTAGAATATTAGGATGAAAACACATAAATCTTGATTGCAAGCAACAATCGAGAACGATGATTACTGTGATAAGTATTGCACCGTATTACGAAATATTAGAATTGATGAAATTTACATAAAAGTAGATAAAAAGAGTAAATGAAAAAAATAAATGAAAACGTAAACAGAGTGATGGAGCGCCTATAAAACACAGGTGGTATATTGAAAAGAAGTAGAGACCCAAAAGAGTAGAGAAGAAATGCGAAACGAAGATGGAAAGATTAACAAAAATATTAATGAAAGAAAGGAAAAAAAGAAGGAATGGAAAAAAAAGAGTGAAGAAAAGACAACAAGGGGGAAAATGGAGAAGAATGAACAATAAAAACTGAAAACAAAAAACCGATTGAAAATATCGCAGGAAAACACAAATATGTAAATAAACCATTCAAATTTAAATGCAATTGAGTGGGAACGACCGAATCAACCACAAGCACAACAGCTGCCACAACAACAACAACTCTCACAAACGCGCCGACCACACTGACAACTACGGTGGCCACGACCGGTGAGTTCGAATTGCGTATTTCACGGTGA